>PVPY01000108.1:0-87551 GCA_002982035.1 Fusarium algeriense
TGGGGGCGGCCGTAAAACACCACAAGACAAGACACTCAAGCACCCTACAGCTCTCATCTCATTCCCAGCTAAGGCAAAGCGGCTCTGGGGAGCGATTGATGGGGAAGGGCACAATCATGGGTAATGCCATCTACTAGGGGGCGCATTGGCTTGAAGCTATGAATGGTTGAGATCAATGAATGGTGATGGTACGGAGACCGAACAAAGTCTCCGGAATCCGTTTCGGAAGCCGGTGTACTTGAATATGTGCGGCAGTCAAGATCTTATTGGAGGAGACAGCTTATGGCGATTGAAATTCCCAATTGGCTTCAAACGGGTTCCTGAACGGGTGTGTAGTGAAGGATAAGCTGACGGCTTCACGATTGCTATCTACCTTATCAATTCCCGTGTAAGTGAAACCCCGATGCAATGGGTTTTCCCCCGAGTCACGATTGGAAAATGTGTAGAAATGCAGTGAATATCTTGATCAATCTGCCTTTAATTTATATTGAAGCTGCTTTTCTTTAACAAGGCTCCGATATCAAACTCGGAGAGTTTCGGTGCTTATCGGGGATGGCTTACATGTTCGGAACCCGATCACCAACTTCATCATAAGATGCCATCTAGTCAGATTAATTCCCGAATACTTTCCGACACTGATAAGTCTATGGGCTCCATCATCGCTTTCTGAGCCAGTATCAAAAATTATATAAAACAAGTGCCACTGTCAAAATCATGCTGATTCCATTACAGGCTTTACAGCCTCGTAGCTCACCTTCAATATCCCACCACAAGGCTAGCATACCGATATCTATCTCATGTACATACACACCCCTTCCTATTACAAACTAGCAGATCTCCAAGAAACCAAAAGCCACAAACACGAGCCGCATGTTGGGAACCAGTCAGGGGTCTGGAGATCCTAATCGAGGCGTTGAGTTGCGGCTCCAACGCTTCGAGGTGACGTCGTCCTTGGACTTGGGACTTCCTGTGATCCGAACACCGTTGATTGAGTATTTACCGAGCGAGATCGAGCGATGAAGGAAGCTTGGATATTATCAGGGATAGAGTCCGCGGGGTCCGAGGTTGAGTGCTACAGTGAAGGTGCAAGTGGTTAGTGTCTCATATCTGTGTTATTGGATTGATTATACAATTTCGCGTAACTGAATTTAGCGTATTACCATATGGATCGGCTTGTCGGTTGATCAACTTGACTAGCTACTCTATGATGCTACTCGTATGCATCAAGAGATTCCCTTTTGAGTCTCATAGATACACATGCAATGTAGGCCAACAGCCACTTCACTCACCTATCATCTCTTTCAAATAAACATCTCACATCTCCAGACTTCTTATCTCCTCAGTCTTTCATAAACCTAATGCACTCAGTATCATCCTCAATCACCAGTCTCGATATCACAATTCCAAGCTATCGTCATCTCAAAAATCCTACCCTAAAATCTCAGATCCAATCCAACAACCAATCCAACCCATCCCCCACTTCCCACTAGCGCCCTACCTTAATTCTCCCACACCCCCTAACGGATACAAAAAAAAAAAAAAAAAGGATCTCCCCAATTGTTGAGTTCCCCAATCCCTCACATCCACCAATTAGACATTTTACTTTTTTCGGGGTTTTATCGTTCAATTTCAGAGCCGCAGCCTCGTTACCCACGGCCATCCTCCGAATCCCCAACATTGTACGCAGAGGATGGATGGAGGTATTTGGGCTTGGTTTCAGGAGGTCAAGAGGCCTGTTCGGAGTGTCGCGGAGCCGAAGTTCGGCGATATGTGGAGCGTGCTGCATCCTTTTGCATGTTTAATTGAGTTAGAACCGTTTGATATGATTGTAGGCTTTGATATGTTGACAATGATTTGGTCCATTGAGTTGTCACTGGGTACGCGTAATTTTCGAAGAGTAATAATGCCTCTGCTAAGCCCAGGGAATCAAGGTTGCATCCGTTGTTCCGATCAACTTATCTCGGCTCAACAGCTTCATCTGCGTACTATAGCTACCTCGATCTCAACCGCCTCTTGTAATGACAGGGTGAGTTGCATATTGGCCAATGCGAAGAACTAGAAATCATAAAACTCAGACTTTCATCCATTAAAGTTGAGTTATTTCTTGTCAGCAATTATTCACAATCATCGCAACTCAATGCTTTAATCTTCACATATCACGCTCTGAAACCGCATGAAGTTATCAGTATGTATTGGGCGTATCTAGACCAGGATTCATCTCCAACTCCCCCAGTCCTCAAGTTAAGCTAAGATATTGTATCATACGCCTCCACTATCTGTATCTACACCTCCCACTCCTCCTACTCCAATTGCACAAAGGAAAAAAATAAATAGGTAAATAAGGTGATTCAAGATCGTAGGCAATAAACCCAGCGCAGAGACTAATCTAGCCCGCGGGCCGTTTGCCTCAGCCTTGTCAGACATCGTACGACTCCCCACTGATGTCCGCCCTCCCCCCGCGAGCAACCTTACTTCACAGAGAAAGGTAGGTAGCCTCGCATCAACTCTTCCCCAGTATTACCCGCTCCCATCTGGCAAGCCGTTTTCGGTGCTAAAAAAAGACCATCCAAAGTGATTTGCCCTGTCGATGACTCGCTTTCGGAGCGGTACACCCCCGTCTCTCCAGGCCCAGCCGGTATAGCATAGGATATGTGACTCGGACATATACCTAGCCAGGCCCTCCCTTCTAGAAAAACAAAAGAAAAATAAAATAAAAAAACAGAGAAATATGCCATCCATGTCTCGTAACGTCCGTAAACCCCGGTGCCGAAATCCCAATGTACCCAAAGAAGCAGAAATATTAGTAACGAAGTCTGCCAGAGAGCAAGAAGTGGAATTCCGTAACCATCGTCAACACCATCTTCGCCGTCTTGAAGCGCCAGCCGTAAAAGTATGCCGAACCGTCCAGTCCCACCCCTTATGTTTTGTAGAAACGGATATCAATGATGGGGTGAAATGCGACCAATTTGATTTGCTAAACCACTCAAACCGCTGCAAAGTAAAACCATGTCATAGAAATAGAAACGACCTGGGACAGTCGTAGAATTTTGTAGGATAAGACTGTTCAGTATGTCTCTCCCAGGTCGCTTAGTTGTTTCCTTGGACCGGATACACTGGACCTCATTGTGTTGGCGCTTATCCTTCGGCTACCACTCTGGCGTCGGATTGCTGGCATCGGAATAGCGCTACCTTCACCACCGTTCGACGAGTAGGTGCCTCTGCGGCTTGGTGTTCTGAACTCTCCTTCGTCCTCTTCCTCTAGGTCCAGGTGGCTAATGCTGGCAGAGTGGCCATGGATAGATCCGCTCATTGAGGAACGAGGTCGGCCCATGGGTGTTCGAGTTCCTGAAAGTGATGCTCTCGAAACAGGTCGTGGGATCATTTCTCCGGCGGTTCGTGAGGGTGGTCGAGCATACGAAGTGACACTAGCACGTGAGCTCGGCCTGCTGATCTCCTCCGGACCTCCACGGTTCGGCAATGGCCCAAATGATAACCGGCTAACCCCAGACGTGCTAAGACGGGGTACATGGCTTCCCTTGGTTGCTGGTGTTGGAATACCGGTTGTTGGTGTCATATCATCGCCTGCAACCGAAGATGCGGTAGAGCCACCAGTGCGCTTACGTGAACGGATCGTAACCGACGAAGGCACATTGGTAGAGCTGTAAACCGAAGTTCGAGGTGAGGCGCGAGGTGGCGTGCGAGTCGGCCCGGGAAGCTTAGATCGCACAGAGTGCACGCGAGCCTCGAGGCGCTGCATTTGTGCTGTAAGAGTTCGAATGTGGGTGAGAGAGTTAGAGGCAGGAAGCTTGTGTGAAGCCGAGCGAGGTCCAACGGCACGGTTGGCTGGCGTGCGCATTGTCGTTGTGCCACCAGTTGAGATACGGCTGCCAGGCGCACGTGTTGTCTTGGTAGGTGGCTTAGATCGAGGCTTAGGGGTAATACTGTTGTCGGCTGAGGGCAGACGAGAGCGACCAGATGCCCTGGAAGCAGGAGTTCTCGATGCCATCCTGGGAAGAGTTCCAGAGACATCAGACATAGGCGGCGAAGGAGGATCGGGAAGTTCGGAAAGAGTATCCTCGTCTGGTACAGGAGACTTGGAATCTGGAGGCGTAGTAATGAGAGGAGAGCTGGCGGTAGAGCCAGGAGAGGCGGGGTGGTCGAAGGTTGGCGACTCGAGGACAGACAGGTCGGTCGAGATGGTGGACAGGTGGCGAGACTCCTGTTTCTTGATCTTGTCCTGCAGAAGCTCTGCTTCAATCTTAAGATCACCCAATTCTTCGCGCAGACGCTGCGACTCAATGCGTAGCTGTTCACGCTCCTGCTCGCCAATCTTGATCTCCTCCTCCATCATGACAGCTCTCTCAATCGCTTGGTTGTACTTTGATTCCATATCTTCCAGAGATGACGTGGTGTTGCGCGCCTGTCGCTCAAAGTCATCGTTGGCAACTTCGATATCCCTCAGCTTCAATTGCAAAGTCCTGTTTGTGTCTCGAAGTGTGGTGATTTCTTTCTCGAGTGCATTCTGGGATGCGCTAGCCTCTGTTTTTGATTCTCTGTATTTTCTCTGTGCGACGAAACGAAGCCGTTGCGTCAGCCAAAACGTCCGGGAGATTAGAGGCTATAGGGAATGAGTAGACATACCTTCCACTCCTCGACCTCGTAACCAAGTGCTTCAGCCTTTTCTTGGTGATGTCGCTCCTGCTTCTCTGCTCTCTCGATATCCTTCTCCAGCTCCTGCTCCAGCTCCCTACTCGAATCCCTGAATTCGGCCAGTTCGGCTTCAAGTTGTTCATACTGTGACTTGTACCAGCCAAGGGTATCCTCGACGCTGGCCCCAGGACCGGGCGGAGAGGAAGGAGGCTCTGCCATGTTGCGTGGTTTAATTGATTTGCTGGTGTTTGTTGTTGTTTATGGTCTTTCTCGCATCGATATGTATTTAAGGGGGGCTGTTGTCGCGATATCGAAATGTCAGGAGGCGGGATGAAGAAAGGTGGCGCAGGCGATAATACGTCGGCAACAGAGATAAAAATCGTCGGTAGTATCGTTGAATGAATTGATGCTATGACTGCGCAACTGTCGCCATGGTCAGTCGCCCTGTTCTTGGGCGAGGTGGCGGGGGATTTCGCTCACCGATTCCAGGACCCAACGATGATCGGAAGGGAAATAGACTAGGAGACACCTTGGATATGGATGACCCTTTTGTCGTTCGCAACTAGACCTACCTAAGTCTTACCTATAGTACTGCAAGTTGCTGAAATGCTGCAGTTGTTAGTATTCGCGGCCGCTGGAGAGCGGAAGTTCCATGGGTAGGAAACGTCGCGCGATGTTGTCGTAGTTGTTGAGTTGATGTGTGTGAGTGTTGAATCAATGTTTGGCCTGTGACCTTGGGCTGTTGATGCGACACATGGTCCCCCCATTCTCCTTGTGCCAGCATCATGCACTATACCCTGATAGGAAAGGTCAATGGGAGCCATGGGCAACAGGGCGTTTTCGTTCCTTCAACGACCCCACTATTGGACAGCAATCCTGTGTCTCAGATACACGTGACTCATATGACTCTTTGTGCCTGAATATCCTCTTTTTCTATGTATGCGTTGTCAATTCAATTAATCTTTTTGTTGAATTTAGCAAAAAAAAAAAAAAAGACCGTCACTTTAATCTGAATCATCTCATGTTTCTTAAGGTCAGTGCATTGACCTAGGGGTTATGCGCCATCGCTCTGATGCTTTGGCAGGGGTCCGCCACTTTGTCTTAGACTCGAGTTTCATAATGTGAATCTATGAATAGATGCCGCCGTTAATATTACAGCATGATCCATGTGCGTCATTTTCGCATGACAGTTTTGACAACTCATCCAGCATATCAAAAAAGAAAATCCAGAATTCGGCAGACTAACCTCAAAAACTACATACAAACAAATGCGTCACATGAACATCTTCGTTGTTGTGTTTACTACACTAAAATACCCACTCTCTTGCAGGGTAACATGTTCGTGGCTTCATTCCACAAAATCGACAAGACATGACATAATTCGCTGCACGCTTATGCACTCTAATTGAATTGAATTGAAGTAATAAGTGATTATTAGTGATGGGTGGTTCATAATGGCATTTGCCGTTGAAACGCTAAATATCACAAAGGCCTCTGCTGTGTCTAACATTGATTCTATGCATGCATCCATACCGCTTCTTTTGCTCTCCTTCATAGTCTTGCCCCTCCAGCTCTCCATGCACCTCTAACCCTTCCCGCTCCTGCAGCGGCAGCCCCAAAGTTATGCAGCCTTTCCCCAATAAGGTAGGCTTCGTCCCGTATGCGGGCTGTCCAACCATTAAACACCTTGACTAGGCCAATCGTGTTCTTGACTAACAACGCAGCTAGCGCAACAGCTGGGTAAGAATGTCGATAGATTATTGCAATTCGTGCAACTTCAGCAAGTTCGTTCTCTCCTCCTTCAATGCCTGGAATGATATTGTACTTGATGAGAGCGCGAGTAAGTGCTGGAGGTCCAAACATGGCAGCCCCAGCAATCGCAAGGCCAGGGAGGACGAATGCTCGGGTCAGAAGGCTAATATCGGGGTTCATCCACCCGCCTCGCAATACCATCCGGACAGCAAATGCAAGGCGAGTATCTGGGAACATTGAGTTGATCATCCGAGCACCGAGTTTTAAGTATAATAGGCCGAGCGTCCAGGCCTGGATAACACGCACCGTATGCCGACTCGCCTCAGGTCCACCCTCTCTTGCTGCTTGAATTGACGCTGCGGTGGGAGGATACATATAAGTGTGTAGAGGAATTGAGAGATATAACTCCATGAGCCCCGCGACAAGGAGTGGGAAAACAACAAGGAGAAAAGAGTAAGCATAAAGCAGCTTGACGCCCCGCAATAAAACTGCAGCGGCGCGTCGTTCAAGATTTCCAGCAGCCAGTGATGCTCTGGCAGCAGAAAGCCCATCCTTGATCTTTGTCCATACACTGCGAGCGTGGAAGACCAGATAAGCTGCGGAACCGAGAAGGTAAACACCGATACTAAATGCATAGATATCGTTTGTTCGAATATGCTGTGGAATCAACATCTTGAACATATGTCGACCAAACACGAGCGGAATGATAGTGAAACCGACTCCTGTGACCGCCGCAAAGATCCATATAAATAGAATGAATAGGAAGATCCTCGCTCGGAAGTGTGGTGGAACATAGACCATCTGGTACTGGTTGCTAGCGTAGAGGTCTGTATCTTCCTGTCCATCGCTTCTTCGGTCATTTTCGTCCACCTCAAGGAAGACCCTCTTGCCCTTGGGTATCTTGACACGGTCGGATGCAGGTGCGCGGACAAAATGTCCGCTCTCGATAAGTTGGTTCGCCTCTTTAAGGTGGTTCTTGTGTCGAGTCAGCGAGCGAATCTCACTTTTATTTAGCGGTACTCTCGGCTTCGCATCGCCGCCATCAAAGAAATCGGTCCAGGTTTTGGGTACAACGTGATATCTGTCGTTGAGCTCCAGGAATAAAGTCTTGTACCATGGAAGTTGCTCGTGTCTGCGGGCATTACCCAAGCGTAAGCTACCCTCCTCGTCAATTCTTCGTTCGCCGAAAAGGAAATAGGTGAGTCGCAAGCCGCGGGCGCATGTCCGGAACCACCACGTGTACATAGCATGAAGTCCATCTCCGGGCTTGAAGAAGTTAACGGCAAGTGGCATGAGGAAGTTGTAGAAGAGGAGGTCCACAGGGAACTCGAGCACCGGTTCATTGGATGAGTAGTGAACAGGAAGGACTCCTGGTACCGCATAGGATAGGCCCCAGACAACACCACCCAAGCAGACAATGACCAGGGCGCCGTACACAAAAGCTGAGAAGAGAATCTTTCGCAACTGTGTAGTCAGATTTCTCTCCAGAACATCACGAACAGGATGAAACTCGGGATCATCTGGGTCGCGAATAAAGTCTGTGAACAGGTTAGATTTGAATGTTTTTGAAGTCTGACAAAACTTACAGAGAACACCTTGGCGCATTATCTTTCGGCACATCGACACGAAAAGGGCAAAGTGGAACATGTATCCAGTGCCAACAAACCAGTGAACGAAGACGGAGGTCAGGGGATAGTTATAGGTAAAAAGGAGCCGAGACTTGAAGGTTGTGTTCTCGAAAAGGGGAAGGAGGGCACCGTCCAGCAGAAGACCACAATACAGCGGGAAGACAAGCATCTCGATGCTAATGATCATGATGACCTTCATAATGCCACTAGCCTGGTGCAAGGTATCAATGATGCCAGCCTCCCAAGCTTGCAGCATGTGACCTCGAGAGAATGGACTTCCACGCTTCAGGTACAACGCACCGAAAAAGAACAGTGTTGCATATCCTGCTGCGATGGCCCAGAAACGATCCAGACCAGACCAGTGAGCTAGCTCTGGATTCACATTAAGAGGTCCATCAGGCTCTCCGAGGTTGACCACCCATGAGTTGGGTTTCAACAGTGCAGAAGAGAGAGCAGTGACTTTAGGCCATGCTACAGCGGCTGCTGAGGTAATTGATTCCACGGACAGACCGCTGGTAAAGATTCTGCCACTGAAAATAAAGCCCACGACCTTAGCGATAATTGTGAAGAGAGCACCGATATTCCCTTTGACTGCGAGAAGAGCGCTGTGACTGATGGCAGAGAAGTTCTGCATCTCCGCTGCAGACATGGGGAGATCCATGAAAGTATAGTCCAGAACTCGTGAGCCCGCAGTTGTCCAGAGTGACCATGAAGCTTTCCTCGCCGATAAGACTTGAGCACCAACGAAGCCCCCAATAAGACCGGTGAACATGTCGATCATGTTAATAAGGACCCATAAACCGAATCCGGCGGCCATAACGGCAGCATCTTGCAAGAGCTTCGAAAACTCAAAGATCAAACGAACAAGACGCATAGGATTAGCAACAACCCATACACTTACACGCCCAAAGTTGTAAGGCACGAAGATGCAAGCGAAGATTGTAACAGACACGAGGACCGCGCAGAAAATGGCGTTCTGAAAGAGTCCAGCAACAGGTCCACGCATGCCAATTAGCTCCATGACACCTTCAAAGTCTTCGAGATCTTCCATGGCTTCTTGATCAATTCCTAAACCTGCAGCATCGCCCAAATCTTCAGGCTCTTGAGGTTCATCGGCCACAGCAGCATCAGGAGGCGGGCCGTCGTGGTGGGCGTCCTCAAGCTCAGTTTCCCAACCATCGGTATCATCATGTTGGGCGGCTACGGGCTCCGCAGCATGTGCATCTGGCACAGCTCGTTGTTGCTCATCCAGGTCTCCCCA
Organism: Fusarium algeriense; assembly: GCA_002982035.1. Lineage (NCBI taxonomy): Eukaryota > Fungi > Ascomycota > Sordariomycetes > Hypocreales > Nectriaceae > Fusarium > Fusarium algeriense. The sequence continues at coordinate 9,292 of PVPY01000108.1, forward strand.
CATGAAATCAGCTACCTTATCAACTAAGCCAGCAGGACGACCATTTTCTTGAGCTGGAGCAACAGGGGGTTGCGCTAATGTTTGCGGTTCCGGGGTTCCAAATGTTCCAGTGCGTCCAATCTGACGAGCTGGTTCAGTATCGCTTTCTCTCAGGTTGGTTGAAGCACCCGCTGCAGCATCTTGTGCAACTTGCTCATCGTTCTCTGATCTGAAAACTGATGGTTCAGCAGGATTTTGTGATCTGCTGGATGTTCCGTGTTCCTCAGTATCAACAAAAAGCCCTGCGAATGACCAGCTGTTATTTGCTAGGGGGTTAACGGAGTCATGCAGTTGAGGGCCATCCGAAACAGCACGGGGCCGGGAAGTACTTGGTGCAAAATCCGCCTCGAAATCATGATCAGGAAGAGGTGGTACAATCTCTTTTTCTTTGCCCTTGCTGGAAGAAGATTCACCGGGAGCATCCATTGGCGTTGGGAAGTCGTCAGAACCGGGTGTATAAGCTTTTCGGGATGAACTGGCAGCAGTAGAGCCAAAGCTTCCTGCTCGTTCTCGAGTAAGACCAGCGTAAGGGTTAGGATTAATACCAAGTAGAGGGGAATCGTCGTCATCATCTTGAAGAGCCCGGCGGGTCACGTCAACCCAATACGAAAGTTTCCTTTCAAGCCCCTCCTCGTGGATAAGCTCCAGAATCTTTCGTGCATCGCCGTCTGCCTGACGATAGATACGTAGGTAATCGTAGACGCTTGCACGCTCCTCAGAAAGACTCGCGTCCGTAGGGTTCTCTGGTTCAGCCGGACCTGCCTCAGAGGGTCCGGTTTCAACAAGACCTGATGGGACTTGGAGTTCAGAGTTCGTTCGCCTGCGTAAACGTGTATCGGCTTGAACCTGAGCGGCAAAATCGACATCGCTTGCGCTGGCGAAGGGGTCTCCAGTATCCAAAGTCTCGTCGTCTGATTCATCTGGGCCCTGCAACTCCTCAACATCCTCCGGTCGGACAAGCATCGGCTCCTGTTGCGGCACGGGATTCTCAGGGGCTGGGAAGGCGGCACGCATGTTCATCTCTGGCTGTTGTTGAACAACATAATCTCTTACCAGAATAACGAGAATGAAGCACACGATGACCAAAACAGTGATAATCTGACCCTCGAGTATCGAAATAATGGCGCGGTTGACGGTTGGGTTTCGAGTCAAGTTGTTTAAGAATGCCACCTCTCCAAGCAGGGTAGGTGGTATGGACATGGCTCCAGATGAAGATGTGTTGGTAGAGTCAGGTCGATCAGACTTGACAGACACCCCCCACATCGACATCATTCGGCCGAAGAAATCAGAGATATTCTGTTCTGATAGACCGTCAAGTAAGGTCTTGGCGACCGAAGCTGGAGTAGTAGTTGGCACAAACAAGGGGCTTGCAGGGCATGTCTCGAAATCAAAGCCCGAAGGAGACATTCCTAGTACTGAATTTGCTGTCGTTGATGTTGTATCGTTGGTGCGAGACATCACGGTGGTATTGCCAAAGCCCTCATCGCTGACCCAGAACATGAATGACCAAACAGATCTCATGAAGTAGGGTAACCAGCAAAGCCAGACACTGATGGCCATGGCAGCACGAAGCCACACTAGGACATTTTGAAGAAAATATCTTGCCATATGTCCAATGAAGATGTGCACTGGGAGAGACTGAGGCATGTCGGGGGCGTAGAGCTTGGTGAACCGGAACGATGTCTTGCAGAGTTCGCAGTATTTCTTTTGGGAATGGGAGAGCCACTCCATCAAACAATCTTGATGAACATATTTAATACTACCGCTGCACTTGCAAGGATAGAAAAGCGGCTCTTCTGGAGTTCCTTCGCCTCGACATATTCGACAGATACCAGGGGCGGCATCTTGAGGTTGAAGATCATCGGATCGAGTCGAGGTTCGGTGAAGGCCCTTAGCCTTTGCGACCGTTGGGTCTTCCATGATGATAACTGTAGTTCGGCGAAGGCGATTCGGGAGAAATCGATCGCGCCCACGAGGGGCTTATTTAAAAAGTTGCTGGCAGAAGCATGCGCTGAGGTCTCGAATCGTATCGAGGGGTCTGAATAGAGATGTAGTCGGAAACGGAGAGACAGAGAATAGGCCGATGAGCGGTGCGAAAGGAGATTAAGCGTTGATGAGGTATTAATGCAGTGAGTAGATCAAATAGGAGAGTAGGCATATAGTAACTGCATCAAGTGACGCAAACCTAGTTGCAATATCGCCGTAAGAGTTGGATCTTAAAGATCAACTTAAACTTGTTGAGAGACGTGGTTGTTAATAATTGCCCGCGCTGCTGGAGGAAACGCTAACCGCCACCCCCCACAGTTGACCTGGACTGAGAACCCAACCGGATGTGCCTTGCAATTGTGTTGCGGTGGGTCGGGGTCGGGTCAGTAATATTCCGGCAGTGACAAGATCATCACTCAAACTCACGTGCCAGTAAGAACCGGTTTGATGTCATGGCAAAACAGCCAACAAGCTATTCCCTTGAGACTTAAATTAGGAGACGAAAATAATAAACTAATCAATGAGCATCCTAAGTCTCCCCCTAAATATACTGATTATTTTTATCACTTAGGAAAGTCTTGACGTACCGATGTTATTGGCTGACAAAATGATTGGAACTGTTTGTTCAAAGTGTCACAATAAGGTATGGCAAAAGTGTCATAGACCGAAAGCCTCAAAGGCTTCATTATGTAGTACTGACTCTAGGACTCTTTTGCCCTATGCATTATACCAAAACTGAGATGTCTACCGATTATCGTCGTTTAGGTAACAAAACACTGGCCTACCATAGTGTACAACAAAAACAATGCACCATCATCAAGAAATTTTCCATTCTACCACAAGATAGTTGTCATTGGCGTAAATAAGCATTTAGCCACAGGTCTCAGCTGCAAATAACACATCTAGCTCACAATTTAGACATTATACCACAATGCCCGACCAATTGCTACTGCATAAATGTTGATAAATAACCTAGATTATGACTCTTTTGCCTCCCTTTGAGGAGTATAAGATGCTCCAATTCCTCCGCCAAGACATTATACCACAAGAACAAACACTCCCATCGATTCTATCACCAATTTCATCCACTACATCAACCTAATCACAATGACCATCGTGCCTTCAGGTTCAAAGCCCACAAATGGCATTATTATTCTTAATGTCACCAAGAAAGACGTGGAAGATCTCCTAGACGATCTCCTAGACAAAAAGCTTGCTCCTATTCAAACTCAGCTCAATGATATCACCAAACGTATCAAAGATATCGGATCCTCAATCTCAGGACTAGAGGCTCAAGACACGGTTAGTTCGTCATCTAGAATTAATAACTCTATACTAATAAACCCTCTGCCCCAGGAAGCAAGAAGACTTCGGAGTTTCAGCTAGGGTGATAAAATAAACTAGCCTAGGAGTTTCTTAAACTTACCTAAGTCTTTTTGTCATCTAGGATTATAGTCTTAAGTTTTTTTACGGACGCTATCACATGGAAAACGATTATCGGCTACAAACATGGCTCGGACCATAAATTCCTGAATTGCGGTTACCAGGCTGTCAAAAACTGAGAGGAAACCTTTACAAAAGTTTAGTGCAATTAGTGTATGCTCTTGCTTTGTCTTGGTTAGGTCTACGATTGATAAACCATTATCGACACCTTTTCAGATTCCCTGACGTATTATGTTTGACATTTTCAGCTCGTTGTTTATTTCTAAGTTCTTGATGAACCAATTACTGTGCGTGATCCTGTCAGTGGCATCAAAGGGCGTTCGGGTAAAGCAAGCTTATGTGGTTCTGAATGACGTCGTGACCATGCAACTGTTTCGAAGAACTGCAGGACAGGAAGCAATCCATGTGAATGGCTGGCTTATCTTTGTACCGACAGTGACTAGAGTGAGCCGCTAAAAAAGGTATAACAAACTTGTAGCGTACGGATGATGCATGACAACACTGTACAGGTGTGATGTGCGTGCTAATGTTAGAGACCTACCAACCTAGATTCGTTGGATTCTAGACCAAGGACCAGGCCAAGACCAAGGCAGATGTAACGACGTCAACCATGACTTCAGTTATCTCCTCTCCTATTCCCTAACGTGAATCTTATTTTTTCTCTCTTCTCCTAAGATAATACAATCATACAAAAGCCAAGAGCTTTACTGAAATTTCATTTGCAGCTCCGGTCGCTTTCTTTCGCTGTCTCGCTCTTGTCTCGAGTTGTGTCGCAGAAGAGCTCCTAGACCTCTCGCTTGCTTCACAGGACCAGTATTTTACAGCACGCAACCCCTGCAGTTTGGCCTGAACTGTAACGCACCATAGGTAAGCCAGCTTCATTCACGCAAAGCTTCCAAAACTTTTACAACCCTGACCTGACCTGACTTTGTTCAAGGCTCATACACTTCAGAGAACACATCTGTTCTGCGTTGCCTCCTCTTACGTAGCTGAAAGCTGGAGTCTTTGCTGCCGTTCGCTTGCCAATATTGGCTTTCGTCTCGTCTCCGATTATTGATTGCTCTGACCGCAGCGCGTGTCTAGCTCGTCATCATGGCCGAGTCCGCCGGCTCGATCATGAACGGCAACGGCCACATCAATGGCAAGGCGAATGGAAAGCCTGTCGCAGGTCGCAGAAGACCAATTAAGCAGAGAAGAAGTATTTTTGCATGGACTTTTAGTGTCGTTGCTAGGTATGTTTCCCCTGCGCGTCGTCATGGCATCTTGTGCTCGCTTGATGTCTTTTCTCCATCTTTTCTAGCATCGTCGCATTGAAATACCGCCGTTTTCACGCACACCAAAGCTGACAATCCTTTTGCTAGACTCGCGACATGGTTCGCCATCTATACAGTCCTCTTCCGATGCCCCTCATCGCTCGAGGAGTGCGACGAGAACTCTCCATCGATTTGTAAACCCTACTTCCAGGTTAAGAACACCGTGCAACCGCACATTCAACCCTACTACGACCACTACGCAGCGCCCTACGTTGAGATCGCTCGACCCTACTACGAAACCGTTGATAGCAAGGTCTGGCAGCCCACTCGCGCATACGCTGTTCAATATGGAGCTCCCTGGGTTGAGAAGGCGCAGGCGCACACCCAGGCCCTGTGGGAGAAGAATGGACAGCCTCAGCTTGTCAAGTACCAAGCTCTTGCGCGTGCGCACTATGACCAATCTGTTGGCCCCTATGTGAACCAAGCTGGCGAGAAGCTCGGTCCATACTACGACATCGTCCGTACCAACGGTCTGCAGATGTACTACGAGTATCTCCAGCCAGGCTATGAATTCGTTCACCCATACGCCATTCGGGGTTATGATGCCGCTTCCGACTTTACCACCAAGACTGCCCTTCCAACGGCTTACTGGACCTGGAATAAGACTTATGCTTTCCTCGACAGTAACATTTGGCCTCACATCCGCGCTGTCTACGTCCAGAATGTTGAACCACAGCTCGTTCGCATTGGTGAGCGCTTGGGACGCTACAGGACCAAGACCAAGTCTATCCAGGAGAGCTATTCCTCAAGGTAAGATACCTAGATCTAAATTATTGCTCCATTGACTAAGTAAAATTAGCTATACGACTGGAACAACCGCCTCATCTTTCCAGAAGCCCGCTCCCCAGAGCACTACGTCTGTTGAAGTATCATCCTCTCAAGCTCCTGTTGCTACTGAGAGCCCTGTGCCTGACGTTGAATCTGCTTCTCCTGATTACATCAACCCTGTGCAGGCCCCTCCTCCCACCGAGAATGAGAGTGAGAGGCGACGAAAGGCGCGAGAAATGGTAGCTCAGGACCTCGAGACTTGGCAGACCAAGTTTGCGGCTCAGGCTGATGAGGGTGCCACTGACTTGGAGGAGCGCGTTGACGAGATTGCCAAGCGCTTCATCGAGGAGAATGTCAACACTAACGGCCAGAAGCTCTTTGATGACCTCGAGACCACAATTGATCGGGAACTCACTGGCCTTCGAAACAAGATCGTGGAACTTGCTGGATCTAACGCCGATGGTACTGATATGAATGAACAGATCGTTACCGCCGTGCGATCTTCTGGAATGGCCATCAAGCAGAAGGCTCAAGCCATTCGACAATGGCGCCAAGCCTATGATGAGGAACTCCAGGAGACGGTTATCACTGTCGCCGATGTCCATTTCCAAGTTCTGGACGAGACTAGAAACCTCGCCCTGCAACAGATCGGAATGCGATGGGCCTGGACCGATGGTATCACTTACAAGGACTGGGCCAAGTACCATGAGCTCAAGCGTACACTCAATGAGTGGACTGAGCAGCTGAAGCAATTGATCGTTACCCACCCAGCTCTGCTCGAGGCCCAGGACGCCGCCGCACGAGTTGAGGACGAGGGAATGGAGATTGCCTCTGTAGCCGCCAAGGAGTTGGCTCGCCTTAAGGACGTTGCCCGCTACAAGGTTGCTGCTAGAGATACATCTGACAACTTTGACACTGACGCCATGAAGCTTGCTGCCGAGCAAGCTGTTGCAGATAAGGATGCTGAGGCCCACACCCCGGCTGAGGATGGCAGTGCCGCCTCCAGCCTTTCGGAAGTCGTTGAAGAAGCTACATCCCAAGCTCAGGAGGTCGAGCAGAACTTGGAAGACTTTGTTGCATCCGTTGCCGAACCTGTTAAGGAGAAAGCATCCGAAGTCGCTGATTCTGCCAGCGAAAGCGTTTCCAGCGCTTCCTCTGTCGTTGACGAGCCTAACATTATTGAGAAGGCTACCTCAGCCGTTTCAAGCAGCGCCGAATCCATCGCTAGCGACGCCTCCAGCCTCATCTTCCAGGGTGAGAAGAGCGCCACCAGCGTCGATAAGAAAGCCTCGGAAACTGTTGAGTCACTTTCAACTGCCACCGAATCTGCCGCCCCCGTTGTCGAACAAGCATCCAGCGAACTCTCGGAAGTGGTCGAGTCGGCCACCAATGTCGCAAAGTCAGAAGACAGCAGTATGTCGACCCCCCTTGCCTCGGAAGCATCTGAAGTGCTTATCGGTGACACCTTTCCCATAGTCAGCAATGGTAGTGAAGAGCCCCTTGAGGCTAGTGACAAGGAGCCACTCATCGAAATTGAGGAGGACCCTCTGACCCATCGCGATGAGACCCCTCTCTCTGAACAACATGAGCATGTCAAGCCTGCTTTCCTCGGTGCTGCGGCCCAGGAGGTTCCTCACCGACAGATTGTCCTTGATGATTATGTTGATACGGACGCCATTGCCAGTGCCACTGATGCCGCGCAGTCTGTCTACTCGAACGCCGTTTCTCGTGCCTCTGAGCAATATTCTAGCGCTCTTTCAGTCGTTTCTGCTCAGATCTATGGCACTCCCAAGCCAGTTCATGAGCAACTCCTGTCTTCTGTGTCGTCTTCCTACGACCAGGCAGTGTCCGCAGCTGGTGATCAGCTTGACAAGGCCAAGAAGGCGGCTACAACCGCCGCTCAGCAGCTCCCTGCCACTACTACCGTCCCTACCTGGCTTGACTGGGAGCGTATCGAATCCATTGCTTCCCAGAGACTCAATGAAGGCCGTCTTTGGGCTGAAATTCAGTACCAGAGTGCTCTCATCGCCGCTGGACTCGCTACACCTACTCCCTCTTCAGCCCCTGAGAAGTACTATGAGCAGGCCAAGATGAACTACTACGCTGGCCTTGGTGCTGCCCACGACCGATACTCTCGATTCTTGGCTGGCGCATCTTCTGCTCTCTCATCCCTGACCGCCACCCCTACCCCTACTGACCTTGCCGGATCTGCCTCCTCTGTCGCCTCTGTGGCTCGGGAGTCTGCTGCTTCTGCTGCCCAGGCCGCAGGAGAAGCTGCTGGATCTGCTTACTCTGCTGCTGGCGATACTGTCAAGTCAGCTGCTCGAGCTGTCGACGATTCGATCTCTTCAGTTGTTGATGCTGCTAACGAGCAGATTTCAGCCGCTGGTCTTGCCATTGGTGACTCTTGGAACAACATCGTTGAACAGATCAGTGGACAGGTTTATGGCGAGCCCACTCAAATTGCCTGGTACGAGCACGTCTGGGGTGATGCCAGTTCATATGCCTCCAAGGCCACCGACGCTGCTGCCGACAAAGCATCTATTGCCTCCGAAGCTGCTGCGGCATCCGCTGTGACCGCCTCAGCCGAGGCACTTAAGCAGTACGAATCTGTGAGCGAGCTTGTATCTGAGCTCATCAGCGGAAAGGAGCCCTCTTTTACCGAGAGCGTCCTGTCCCGATTCCAAGCAGCCTACGCCACCGCTGCCGCCAACGCCGAAAGCCTCAGAAGCCAAGCCAACGAAGCTGCGGCCTCTGCTGCTGAGAAGGTTGGCAGTGCAGCCAGTGAGGCTACCGAAGCTGTCAAGGAGACCTTCCAGCGTGCGAAGGACGAGTTGTAAGCGAAATGAAACCGACTAGGAGGAAACATTCTTTTTTGGAACGATACCCTAGATGATATTACGATCGTTTAATGACATGGAATCATGCGGAGGGGGGAAATGCAAGAATGAGATGAAGAGAGATGGTGGGAAAGGTGCAGGACACGCAAAACGAGAACAGAACAGAAATGGATGTTGGTGCGTTTGATGGGATTTGGATCTCATTTGTGATTGACGATGACTAATTGTTATGTATTTTTACGATTGCTAGCCCTAATTGATGCTTTCAATATTATCTTGAGGTCGTTGCGAGTTCTGTGAAGTGATTGACAACTGCTGTGTTGGAAATTTATCATGGATGATGCTGTCTAGTAAAGGTGCACGCCAGTTGAAGACCAAGCTTCTATATTAACAAGTGTTAAGCAGCCAGAGAAGAAGATTCTATCCCATGCGATGCGTTCATCTTTATAGTTCCTGTATGGACCAAATCCAGTGGTATAACCATTATCCCATCGTTCCTATATCCCCATTCCAAGCGATCCCATTCTGAAAGGATTCACACCAAAGATCTAAAACCACATCTCATTCGGGATCATATCCATGTCTTCACCCTCACTCTCCTCAAAATATTCAATGGGGGCATTCATATCCACAGCTGCAACCTGAGCCCACTCAATGTTATCCTCCGTTGAAGCAATAGCAAGTTCGTCTCCCGCTTCCTCAATCATCTGTTTGAAGAACTCAATCTGTTCATCGGTGAAAACGAAAAGGTCTTGGGGTTTAGCCGGGCCATTGCTAGTGGTAGTCTCGTTGTCCTCGATGAGCGGGATGTCGTCTATATGAAGAGGGTCGTGAGGTTCTAGGGAGAGGGGTTCGAGATCGCGGAGGATGGATTCGTCTGGGAGGAGCATTGGCGGTTCAAAACGGATTTCCTGGGGAGTGAGGAAGTGCTCCTCTTTGGTATCCGGGATCTCGAGCTCAGTGAGGCTTATGTTTCGGTGGTGGCCTTTGCTCTGGGGACTGAGGGTAGCGGAAGCAGGGGAGTCTGCCTCTTCGACGACGTCCATGTGTTCATCCACCACCGCAAACGTAAAATCAGAGTACTGCGGTTCGTGAGGCATGTAGCAAGGCTCAGTGAGCTTGTCGTTAGGCCAAGGCTTCTTCTTGATGAGGTTCTCGGGGAGATCGTGATGAATCCAACAGTCTCTGTTCAACGCTACAGCAGTGATGCATCTCTCAACGCTCCAAACCGCAATATCAGGATCCACGGGATGACCGCAGTCAGGACGGACGTATCGAAATGGTTTGCACATGATGACCTGAAGGGATCGTCAACCTTGCCCTGAGAATCTGGTGAGGAGGACTTACCACTTCGTCCCGAGAGCAATGATGATGAGGAAGGAGGAAGACGACTCCAAGAAAGCGTCCAAATTCGAATCTACAGTATTTCAGATCCTATATTCATTTCAGTTTGTCTGGTGCTTCATTGTTGATCAAAGAAGTGTAATTGTTTGTGGTTATAATGCTTCACTTTTATTGACACCGGCGGGAAGAGTCAAAGAGATACAATGACGGAGGTGGGTATGCGGACGGGTGGACACATCAATGAACATTATTCTCAGAGAAGGGCACTAGCATATGCAAACGGATCTTTATTGATTGGACTTGTACTGCATTTTTGGTATGAACTTGACAGCTTACCAACGCTTCTGGTCTGCAGCTCGCATGCAAGGTGATTCGTGCCTAATGACCTTACACTCGCGTCTTTGTCAATACTATTTACAGTACTCGATCAAGCGGTCCTTGTAATCCAGGCATAATAAGTAGGTATATCTTTCTTATGACACTTTAATGATACAGTGAAGCAACGAGGGAAGTTGACCTATCATTCATTGTGATAGCGTCATGCATCAAATAGCCATTGAAGAAGACCCCAAAACATAAATGACGACACAGTCGCTTTTAGTTACATGGCATCAATGACATACCCTGATATTCGATTCAGATCTGTGATTCATGCAAAACTGTAGTGTCAGCGTATTCAAAGTCATGCTATGTCTCTAATCACAGTGGTCTGGGACCAGCCTACGAGGTATTCATCCAGTTCGTTGAAGTTTTTGCAGTGTATAAGCGCTCCGATTATCGACCTTTACGTTATTAATGTAACTCCATAACGTAGAAGGCTTCAGACCTGTGGTAAGCATATCTAACACAATCTTCACAAGGATATGCCTAGTTGAAAGACATGGGCAAAGCCCCAAATCGTATCCTTTATAGAACTAGGCCACGATAAAAGGGAAACATGATGAGGCAGCAACATTACAGTTTGCAATTGTGCTTAACTTGGGCTGCATTAAAGGGTATGGCTGGAGCCTTACAGGGTTCTAGGGATGTGAACAAAAGAGCAGGGATTGAAGATAATGAAGTTGATATGTGACAAGTCTAGGATGTCCTGGAACGTTATATTTGTGTATCTTTGCTAGAATAAAGAGGTAAAGGTCTTTCTTTGTTCCCACCGTTTTCTTTCAACATAGAACCAGACGCCAAACCGTTATATTCTTGATGCAAGTTCAGTTACCTGGGGTTGGTTGAATTGAGGGAGAATGTTTAAAGACGTCACTCGTAACAAGATGACCCAGATTCAATCAATAATCTTCCACTTCATTCTAGTCTGGAGGTTAAGCTCATAGCTAGCTTACACGTACTATTAATTCACCCCCTGCCAAACTCATTGTTGAGGCCATCATCATACTCTTGTAAAAGAATTCGCCATTTCAAGCGCCATCCGTTATACCAATCCCAAGCCTAGAACTCCCAGGGACTTTTAAGCGTCGACTCAGTACAAAATAACCTGAGGACTTATCCATCTTTCCCAGATCCTATAAATGCAACCAAATCCCATAAGCGCCTGTCGTCGCGTTGTAAATACTCCCGCTACCCTTTGAAATGTTGAAGACCAAATGCGGCCAGAAAGAGAAGATAAAAACGAGTGATGCCACAATGTGACTCCTCGCAAAGAAACGCTGTTTGGTATCTTGGGATATCATAAATGTTTCATAAAGGAAGTCATCTACAGATGAACTTTCCCGTATATAGTGTTTATGAAGGAGTGCCACGTTCTTCGACACGTTCCCCCTCAAAACTGTACAACCGCACTTCGCCATCTTCACTTCCACTTGCCATGCGGCTGTCACTCAGGCCAACACAGGTAACAGGGCCGGCATGGCCAGTAAAGCTTCGCTCACACTTTCCAGAGCGAGGCTCCCAGATCTTGGTCATGGAGTCATTAGCACCTGTGACCACACGGAGAGTGTCACCGACAAGACCCCAAATGCCCTCAACATGACCAAACATGCTGCGGATACACTTGCCAGTAGTCGTGTCCCACAGGCGCACAGTGTTGTCCAATCCACCAGTGAGCATGTAGCGCGGGGGTAGTGGCCGGTCGGGGTCGGATGTGAAACCCGAGCCATAAGCCGTCCGAGCATCAACAGGCTGCTCGGAAGTCGCTGGAGGTGGACTGTTACTTCGACCACTGGACACAGATGCAGTATCTGTGGTGTCCAAATGAGGCATCTCATCAGGCTCAAAGTCCGCAGGCATCAGGAGAACTTGCTGAACCTGACCAACATGGCCAAGGAATGTCTTGATACACTGCTTTGAATCGATATCCCAAAGTTTGACCGAAAGATCATCCGATGCTGAAAAGACGACACGAGAGGGCGAGTCAATTCGCACGTGGTTGACCCAGTCAGTGTGACCTCGTAGACAGAATGTTTGCTTGGTATCAAAGCTAAACACCTTGACTGTCTTATCGATGGAGCCGGATGCCAAGGTGCAACCATCGTAGTGGACTGATAGAACACCTTCAGTATGACATTGGAGAGTGTTCAAGCACTCTCCCGTCTGCCAGTTCCAGATCTTGATGGTTTTGTCAAAGCTGCCACTAATCAACTTGGAATCATCGAATTGAAGAGTGCGAACTGCTGAAGTGTGTCCTCGAAGCGTGCGCATAACCTCTCCAGTCTCAATGTTCCAAATCTTGATAGTCGTGTCATAAGAACCGGTTGCAAGGATATTGTCGTCAAACTGGAGACAAGTAACGCCATTCTCGTGACCTTTAAAGGTCTTGATGGAGCAACGACCAGTCTTCCAGTTGTACCCCACCTTGAAACGGTCGCGATAAACATCTTTCCATGGTCGAAACTTGCGTTCTTGCTCAAGCTGTTGTCTCGACTTGTTCCCATTGCTCACTCGAGAACGTTTAGCAGCTCGATCATCATGTTCATGTTCGTCGTCGGCTTGTCGCTTTCGTGAATCGCTCAATTGTGTCTCAGCCTCGTCGTCGATCTCAACCACGTCGGCGGCAGTCGGTTGTCGGTGAACTTGTTGATGGCGGCTCCACGCCATCAATTTTTTCCTTTCGAGAAGAGGCAGACCCCAACCGCACTTGGTGCATTTGCGATCAATGTGTTGTTCGCACATGCGATGCCATACCACATCGTCGTCGGCCAGATTTCTCCATCTACGGCTGACTTGAGCGGCCTTGCAGAGAGAGACTGTGTCAAGATAGGATAGGATCTTATAGGAGAGTTCGCTAGGAAGAGCAGCGAGGAAGTCGATCTTAAGTTGTTCTTGGACCTCGCGCGATACGGTAGAGAGTTGGGGGAAGCAGCATTGTGTAATAATGCCCTGCAGCATCAAGTCACGGTGTTTTGATGGAGCAGCAGAGAAGAGAGACCAAACGTGGGTGATAGCTTCTTGATCAGCGGATGAAAGACTATTGAGTTCCTAAATAATGTTAGCATAAGCTACCGGAGCGATTGACGAAACCATGGACGAGTAGAGAGTGGTTGAAGTTGGAGGGGACTGGAACTTACACTTTGAATGAAGCCCATTTTGGTCTCATCGGCAGCGCGTCGACATTTTGAGTCAGGTCGGTGACGATAACAAAACTTGCTGTTGGGATCTTTCTTTCGGATCGTAGGTGTGTTATTGGGACTAGGAGATAGAGGCATAGCTGTCTTGGCTTTGCCAAAAGGTGCGTAGAGGCCAGGAATGTGTTCCTTAAGGAACGGGCTGACGGTCTTGCCGACCAATTCGGAAGGCATTTTGACGAGACGTGGGTTGATTTCTTGATCGGATCGATGTCTATCGCAATTGTTTTTGGAGGGTTGTTGGGAAGTGTTGTCGTCGAGATGTTCGGAGTCGGTATCGGAGACTTTCAAAGAGTGGCCGTTGGTAGGAGGAAGAGGTGAGGATGAGTCAAGTTCTGTGGGCGGCGCAGGAGCATGGCGATGTTTAGGATTTGTTGTTTGAACCAAAATAGGTTGAGATGTAGAAGATGAGGTAGGTATAGAAGATTGAAGAAGAATCGAGCTTCCCGGGGATGCGATAGAGGTATCGGAGGAGGGCCGATGGCCGTTGACGAGCGAGGGGCTTTCCATGGTGCAGGCGCAGGCTCAGTCAGAGGCACAGAAGTAAGTATGTACTGTACCAAAGTGTAAAACAAGAGCAAGGGCCTGGGGGTGGGAAATTGGAGTCGCGCGATGAGAAGGTGAGATATCGTAACTCGCTGACTGGGTCTGTGTCTGGGGAAGTGTGAGTGACAGACAGACAGGATCTGAGGCAAAGTGACTGGCGGATGGCGTGCTGAGAGTCCTCTATGCGTTATGTACTAGACCCCCCCGGTCAGAGGCGGGTGCGACAAAACTATACCGATTGTTCTTGGCTCAAAAAGACGCTAATTGAGTTGTGGAAGGAGGTGAGACAGATTGTGATTTGTTCTTTTGTCTCCGAAGGTTGTCCAGAGGATTCGAGTTGGCTGATTGTCTTGTCTGTTGAGGTAACGAGTGTCGGCGCCCAAAAACGTTGTGGTGTGAAAAAAGATGTAAAGTAAGGTATTGGATGGATGTGACGTTTTGGCCAACCTTGAGAGAAAGATGCTTCGGGTCGTCGGGGAGGGCCCCCTCCCTTCCGTCTGAGCTGAGCCGAGTCCTGCCATCAATTCCCTTTTTTGCACCAACTACCACCCAGCCGGACTGTTTAGCCATGGAAATGGCGGGGGAGTGACAGGGAAAAGAGGGTCTTTCACTACTACTTCAGTCTTTGAGTATCGACCAATTGAAGTTCTAAACGCTCGAGAGACTAACAATTCATATCATTGTTATTCCCTATCACTACGAGACTGTCAATGTTATCTTTCAGCTTGCACTTGTCCTCCAGTTGAGCGACCATACATTTCCATTCCAGATAAGATTGCTCTGTAACCCCCCTGTCGGCTTGTCCGCACTGATTTGAGCCCAGGAGGCGTCTGGCCTGGTTGATTCTGTTCAATCATATCACAGGGCCTCTTTCAAATTTGGGTCGAGAATGGCGTTATCAGCGGCCGATCTAACAAAAGTGGGCCCAAGACACGGCAGTCGGTCGGTGTAAGTCAAGATGGCGGCTCTGCTCAGAGCTACAAAGTTGATGACATTTGCCACTGAGCTTCGCCATGAGAATTGATATGGAATTTGAACATTCAGTATCAAGCTCATGTTAGGAACAGGCCACGATCTTCCACAACATGATGAAAGTATCTGACGCTATCGCAACTTGGCTTCTTACCAAGTTATGCACCAGAATGGGGCCTAGACGATGGGGCATGACCGGATTAGACTTGGACCCTTTGAGATCCTCTCCCTACTAACGGCGCGGAGAAAACGCCTTCTGCAATGAGAATGGCACTGGTTAGGCTTGCAACTTGTCTTCTCTTGTTCGAATACGAAAATCCACTTCATGTTAACTTACAATGTAGTTTCGGTATTGCTCGGCAGATGAAGAGAAAATGGATCCTCGAGTGCCGCCGTATCCTCTTCTTTGTTACATAACAAGACCCCATCGTCAAAATTCTTTTCCAAGTCTCCTCTTTTTTACGTCTTCTTTTCTCTTAGACTGACAGTCTGGGCTTCTTCTTTTCTCCTTCTTTGCCCCTCTTTGCTTTCAAGCCTGCAGCTGATCATTCTTTAACTTGCTCTTACTTGATAGGTCGTCGCGCATCTTCCTTTCGACATATGCGCCACGATATCCTCAACCTTTTGACTCAACCCCAATCTGGATACTAACCTCGGGCTCTCGACAAGTTTCTACCATGAGAAACAATACTACTTATGGTTCTAGAATTCATGGCCTGAGATGATGTGATTTTGCCATCTCAATTGACTCCTTCTCAGCCCCTGGATTATCTTTGTCATAACGAATCTTTCGCCATCCCGAGATCCGAGTCGACTCATTTTCACCCTGGCGGCTTATCAACCACTCATCAGCCTTGATAAACCATCACTTAATCAACAATCACGCCACAAGATGCAAGATTCTTTTGATCCGAACCCTCCGTACCTTTCGAACTTGACCTTACTTTTTCTTGTTACTTTTGAGTCATCAGTAATATCTCATCATAGCCAGCTCGAGACCTTGTTGCTCACTTTGCTCTCTGAGCACATCATCGGAGGCATGACATGGCGCTGAACCATAATCCCATACTTAGGGCATGGGAACCTGCCAATGCCATGGTTTCCGCGACTAGGTGAACCCTTTTGATCTCACGTTGCCCCCTCTACGTATTCATGACCAAGCTTCTGTTTTGGTCCTGGTTCATCACATCTCATTCTTTTCACAATCCAGAACTTCGCGATTGTCAATCATTCACGTGTCGTGATTGGGAACCGTCATATCCTGGCTAATCACTGACAAGGCTCGGGACTTTTCCTTCCACTCGGATGCATGTGTTTCGCACAGATCGCAATGCATACCCATGTCCAAGGCCATCTATAGAAGCGCATAGGCCATAGGGTATCTATGAAAGCTGACATAGCCACACACTTTCTGCCTACCTGCCTTGTTCTCTAGGCGCGCGCTGTAATCTTGTTTCAAAGACCATCGCGACATTCTATGGCGGTGTGGCGAAATCGAAAACAAAGCAAAGATCTTGAATCATTGGTGTTTCTGACTCGGCCCAACAGGCACAGATATGCAGCTAGAAGGTTTTGCAAGGGAGATAATATCTGATTCTCACTAAAATACCGAATGCTGAGGAATCTGGATGAGAATTTCTGCATCGTAGTTTGAGAAGGGCGCATTCTTGAGGTCGGGGCAATCCCGACTCTTGCGCAATGTTGATGCTTCAATGGTGAATGTGAATCGTAGACAAATTGATGCTGATGATGCGCATCACCGTTAATCGTGGAAGACCCGACACTGAGAGTCAGAGTTTAATACGATACAGTCAGATAATCCATGTCTCACTGCAACCTTTCCATCAGATATCGACGACGACATGTCTGACATGCATCTGAATTCAATCACCACCCCCCTTCTGATATCAAGGTTGTGAAGCTCAATTGCATATGCAGACGTGGCGTATATGCTAGTATTGCTACCCGGAACCCCAACGAAAATGGTACTCAGAAACGAGCACCCTCGGTGAGATGGCCGAGTTGGTTATGGCGCCAGGTTAAGGTTAACCTTAACACCAATTTCCTGGTGGAGCAATCCTCCTGGGTTCGAGTCCCAGTCTCATCAAAAGATTTACTTTTTGCATTTTAAACTTATGATCCTTTCTTCTATATGATTTGTACTTTTTATGGTGTTTATGACACATTCAACCTCGTCTCTGTGTACCACTGACCGCCTTAGTTGGGTGCTAGTTGTGTTATCCCTTGATTGTACCTGAATACAGTCAAGCTCCTGTCTTCAGCTCTCCCTCGAGCTCTCAACATCGTCACTACAAGTATGACTTCATCTATGATCTAATCATATTCGTAATTCACGGGTAGCAACATCAGCTTCCGTCTTTAATTTGCTTCTTTCGCCAATCTCATTCCAACTCCACCAAAAATCATCTCTCCCTCAAAGCACTGACCTCGATTCAAGGGCTAGCAACAGCACAGCATCATCGATCGTAAACGCAACTCACCGTTCTCATAAACAAACATCCAAGATCGAACTCCACAAGATTTGAGATAAACCACTTAACACGTCAAGATCATGTCAATCGCGAATCAGTCGCGGTTAGTCGCTTGCCACTTGCATCACAATCGCCCAGCCACGCGACAACTGATCTAGAGATTAACCTCTGAGATCGAAGTTTTCAATTAAGAGATCAGAGGCACTAAGATCGGTCTCGGAAGTGCTTGCAGCAGGGCTGGTAGTGAGCCGTGCTGTTGGTCCTGACGAGATGATTCATTGAAGTGATTGTCAGTCAATGTCGTCATGGATAGATGCTTTTGTTTGCGGGCCATGACGGAATGGTCGTTTTTGGTGAGAAGAGTTGCTTCAGTTGCAGTGCAGAGACGAAATGTATAAGATGGGCTTTCTTCTCGATTGAAAGGAGAGGATTATTCTCATCATCATTGAGTAACTACATTCTCATCTGCAACTCGCAACGTACACCACAACCACTTTTTAGACCTAACCAAACAACAAACATCATGTCTTCCGACGGTCTTCAAGATGCTCCCTCTGCCGAGTTCCAGGAGGACTCTTACGTCTCTCGCCCCGGTGAGAAGGACCAGCCCATCCCTGTGCAGTCCGACGGCGATCGAGTTGAAGATCCCATCGACGGAGAACAGGCCGACACTGATGCTCAGCTCGGTACGTTCAATACCAACACCCCAATATCTGATTCTTTCTAACAAACTCATAGAACGTGACGATAAGGATGCTATCAACGAGAGCAACATCATCAAGGAGCGCACCCGAGGTGCTGCTCAGCCCAGCGGTACCTACCAAGAGCCTGGTGACGAGGAAGGTCTTCCTTCTGACACTGGTCGAAGCTCCAACTACTAGAGGACTTATGACAGCGTGAAAGCGTTCAATTGATGGCGAATGGAATTGTATAATAGATGTTTTGAAATGGAACGAATAATTACGTGTTTGCTATGACCTCAGCTGTAATGATGATATGTGATACCCCTGTTTCTCCCTTTCATATTTTCAAGTTAACCACTTCGTTTTGAACGTCACTATAATACTTCTTCGTATTATAGTTCACGTAGTGATGATATACTACCCCCGTTTTCATAATACATGTGCTTGGTAGTGGCTATGACTGAGTGAAGCAGCTGGCAGGGGGTTATGTGATAACAATTGTACATGGACAATGGTGCAACTCAACCTGAAAATTATTTATCAAAGTGAATTGCTTGCTAACTCACGATGTGTTTTGGGCTGAGAAATGATTTAGCTTCCAAATTTACTGTCTCTTCCTCCTCTATTCTTACCAACTCGTACTTAATCTTTTCTCGGTGGCTAATATTACTCTGTAGTTGTTTACAGAAACCGATCTTCTTTTCACTGACTTCAATATCATACTACCTTGGAAGACACAAGAAATAGCAGAGACTAGCAATAAAGAATTAACGACTGCATCACTTATACAACAAAGTTGAGATCCAGGGTAGCCCCCACGCAAAACAAGCTCCCCCGCCGGGACCACAACGGGAAGCCCCACTCACCCGCATCGAAAATCTCGTCGTCAATCAGACCAAAAAAAGTGTCCCGCGCGATAGCTGCACCTTTTCTCTCTCGCCAACTCTACCATTCCCATTTGTCGCAACCGATGCAAACATGGCGGCAGATAACGAAGCTCCTGCCGCGAGCAGCGCCAATGATTCTCGTCCCTCGGGCGACAACAATAACGCCTCTAACAACAATGGCTCTGAGAACCGTCGCAACCCGCGCCATGACCACAGAAAGCCAGGTAAAGGTCGATCAGAGAAGGGACGCGGAGAATGGGGGTAAGTTTGAACCTCAATTGGTGAAATGAGTACAGTTGCCAACGGCGCTAACCAGAAATTAGTCGTCAGAAGGGCGACAAGCGCAAGAAGAACGATGAATTCAAGGAGTTCAAGCGTCGCAAACTGAATAAGAAGGGCGATTCTGCTGATGGCGAGTCGAGCAACAACCCCTTTACCAAGGATGAGATTGCTGCCGAGGAACGACGACCCAAGCGAAAGGTTGCTGTCATGATTGGATATGCGGGCACTGGATACAAGGGCATGCAGGTCAATGGCAACGAGAAGACCATCGAGGCCGATTTGTTCAAGGCTTTTGTCGCTGCTGGCGCTATCTCCAAGGCCAATGCCGACGACCCCAAGAAGTCGAGTCTTGTTCGATGCGCTCGAACGGATAAGGGTGTGCATGCGGCTGGAAACGTCATCAGTTTGAAGCTCATTATTGAGGATGAGGATATCGTGGACAAGATCAATGCCGAGCTACCAGAGCAGATTCGAATCTGGGGTATTCAGCGAACAAACAACGCCTTCAGCTGTTACCAGACATGCGACTCAAGATGGTACGAGTATCTCATGCCCAGCTACTGTCTTCTGCCTCCTCACCCCGAGTCTTTCTTGGGCCAAAAATTGGTTGAGTTGGCTAAGGAGCATGGTGTCGAGGATGAGCTGGCTGCTAGGATGGAGGATGTCAAGGATTTCTGGTCCGAAGTGGAAGAGAAGGAGATTAAGCCCATCTTGGCTCGGTTAGACCCCGAAACCAAGGCTGCCGTGTTGGAGCGAGTTCACGTTATGGATGATGAAGAGATTTCTGCGCGCAAGGAGGCTGCGAAAGAGACCGAAGAAAGTGCGCCGACAGAGGAGAAGCCTGCTACTGAGACACCCGCTGATGAGGCTGCTGAACAAACCACAGAGTCCGATGCTCAACAATCTGGTCTTGTTCTGGAGAGCCACAAGCCCAAAAACCGCGAGCTTGGCCCAGTTGATTTCGCACTTCGAGATATTAAAGCAGCTTATGTTGCCGCTAAGCGACGATACCGTGTTAGCACCGAGCGTCTGAGCCGTCTCCAGGAGGCTCTCAACAAATACAACGGCACCAAGAACTTCCACAACTACACTGTCCAGAAGTCATTCTTTGATCCCTCAGCAAAGCGACACATCAAGTCATTCGTCGTCAATCCCAAGCCCATCATCATTAACGACACAGAATGGCTATCTCTCAAGGTCCACGGACAGAGTTTCATGATGCACCAGATCCGAAAGATGGTTGGTCTGGCCAGTCTGATCGTCCGCTGTGGCACTCCCATGGAGCGTATCAACGAGAGCTACCAAAACCAGAAGATGGCCATCCCCAAGGCCCCTGGTCTCGGACTCTTACTCGAACGACCCGTTTTCCACAACTACAACCGAAAGGCAACCGAGTCACTCGGAAAGGAAGCGATCGACTTCGACAAGTACGAGGAGAAGATCCAAGCCTTCAAGGACAAGCAAATCTACACTCGTATTTTCAGTGTGGAGGAGAAGGATAACTCGTAAGTACTGACGAATGCCCCTGTCAGACAAGGCTAACAAAATACCGCAGGTTTCACATGTTCTTCAACCAGATTGACCAGTTCAAGACAAATCACTTCTTGTGGCTCACGGCTGGCGGTATGAAGGCCGCCGAGATCGCAAGGGACACGACAGGTGAAAAGGTACAGCAGGACGTTGATAAGCAGCTCGGTGATGAGGATGAGGAGGACCCCGAGGGCGGTGAGGGTTAGAATGTGTAACAGTAGAAACTGGATAGAGGTTCAGGTTTTTGATACGAATGTTGTAAACGATGCATTGTTTCATCGTCGGACGTCTCGGAGATGTTTTCTACCATTGAAGTGGCTGAGAGTGGTTGAGCTGCAGTTGTAACACGGCTTTTATGTCTTAGATGCAAAGCTGAATTGCTTTGAAATCATGCATATTCATAAGTGAATGCCTTAGAGATGCTGTGCAACTGTTTACCTCATTGCTTGCTTTTGATTGCATCAAGCAATGAAACACAAGATGCTGTGTAAGTGAGGCTCTCCTCTCATTACCATACTAGAGCATCATGCTCAAACGCTGCATTTGCCCCAGAGAATTTTATTTTGTATGGGCCGTTCCACACTGGCTCTAAGTACATCAGGCCCGCGTGATGAATTCACCAGTCTCTAAAATCCTGTCCCCAGGCTTGAGCTTGTTCTAGTAACTCTTTCCTCTCTGTGCTCCAATGCACTTGGAGCTCTGTGACAGGCTTACCACCGCAGTATACGGTAACTTCGGAAGGTAGTGGTTGAGGAGTATCGGGCCAATCGATGAAGTTAGGTGCGTCTTTGTAGCTAGTGATCTGTTTGCCTCTACGACGCTTTTCAGACCACTCCCTAAGTACCTTGCGAAATTCCGATACCGGGTGGTCAAGTTGGACGTCTGGATGCTGTACCCAATCCTTCTGTTCAATTTCCAGAAGGTTCTGCTCTTCGTATCGAACGGCACGCAGGTTCTTGTCGCAAGTAATAATCTCATAGATGGTAAAAAAGACTCCCTTAATATCATTCCGTGCCTCGCTATAGCCATGCGCTCCAATCCGAACCGAGAAGTTAAAGTCAAAGATCATTATAGAATCTGCTGCCTCGTCTATAAGGAGGTTTCGGGGAGCGACGTCTTGGTGAGCGATCCCAAGATTCAAGTTAAGCTCATCGATAACTGTAGTCAGTTGAGTGAGCCACTTGAGCTTGAAAATCCGAGATGTGTTCTCCTCAAGCGTTCCTCCAGTGATATATTCGTTTGTAAACCCAACGCATCGGCCCTCGAGCTCGTCTACAATGATCTTATCAAAGGCCACAATGTGTGGGTGTTTGGGCAGGCGCATCCATAGATTCATCTCGTGCCACACATAAGATAGACGCTGATAGATAAAGTAATACTTAAATACGAGCTATGCCTAGTTAGATCCTATACAGCTGTGCCAGTCTCCAGGAGGTATTTACCTTCTTGTCAGGGTCCGAGGATCGTAGGCATCTAACAAGATCGACCATTGGGCCTAGTCGGTCAAGCTCTTCCAGCTCTGACCTTGGAATCGCATGGATTCCGTCCGGGCGATCAGTTACTTCAAGAGGAGGATGGTAAGGGCATACGGTGTTGTCGTCTTTTTTTGATCGGTGGACGTTGAGACCAAGTCGCCTTGCGGGAAGACCCGAATCTCATAGACATCCGGTGCGAGATCATTGATGTGTTTTTGGAGATGCTCGATTGCTAGGTCTTCTAATTCAAGCTCCTCATCCATGGTGACAGAAATAAGGCGACGTTGGTCCCAATCCATAATATGCCAAGTACTTGGGCCCCAGGGTAGATATTACTGCTGGGAGCGAAGAATCTGTATTCTGAATCTAGCATCGTGGTTGGTGTTTTGAACAATGAATGACGGTGTTTAGCTGCGCTGAGTGAAGAGAAATCACGAAGAAAATTTATAGTATATTGACGATAGAGACTGATAATGCGAGATTTGACGGAAATGCGAAAGTCTTGCTCGTTTTTTAGGCGCGAAATGTGTAATGAGGAAGAACACAATTCTAGAAATCCAAGATGCTGCCACGTATAGAAACAAGAGGCAATGAGAGTGTTTGGGGTGCTCTAGTAGATTGCATTGGCGTCTGCGCCAACTGACAGAAGATCTCTCACAACCAACAGCAGCATCTGACGAATGGCCCAGGGGTGTAAGTGAAGTTGATTTCCTCTTTGGGTGACTGGTGAGATTGCTCCACTGACTAACAAGGTGAGCTCGGTATGCTGTGATTGAAGCCTGAGGCATCAGCGCTAACATGCTCACCGACGCACAGACCGCCCACAGATTCTAGAGGGTTTGAAAACCCCAATTTAGCGACTTCTTTCGAATTGCCTACTATCAAAAATTCCAACGGCCCGCGCAACACCATTCACACTTTGTCGTCGTCAATCACGTAGTCGAACCAGCCGTCAAAATGAGCGCTCAGGCCCTTAACAAGATCGCTCCCAACAGCCCCTCGAGGCAGAACCCCTCCGAGCTTGAGACCAGCATCGCTCAGGCTCTCTACGACCTCGAGTCCAACACCTCCGACCTCAAGGTTGCCCTGCGACCTCTGCAGATCGTCTCTGCCCGTGAGGTGAGAATACCATGAAACACAAAATATTCCGAAACTAGGTCTCTTTTCGAGAAATCCTGTTCCCACACAAGAAAACTGTACTGTTCTCGCAATGGCCTCTCTGCCTCCCGACCGCGCACACAACCGTCGAAAATGACCTCGATATTCGAGAGATAATTGACTTGATGCGTATACACTATGTCGTCGGGGCGGAGGAGTGTCAGCCGGAGTATCATTGACTTCTGTGGAACAGGACGGGAAGCGGTCCAAGGTTTCGTCCTGGAGCTCGCATGCTGACTTGGGATCTTGACTAGATCGAGGTTGGCCACGGCAAGAAGGCTATTGTCATCTTTGTCCCCGTCCCTTCCCTGCAGGGCTTCCACCGCGTCCAGCAGCGGTAAGATTGTCCCTTTTCTTTCTCATCAAACCTCGTACTAATGAATGCAGCCTCACCCGTGAGCTCGAGAAGAAGTTCTCTGACCGCCATGTCCTGATCCTCGCTTCTCGCCGCATCTTGCCCCGCCCCAAGCGATCCGCCCGCTCCCGCAACACCCAGAAGCAGAAGCGCCCTCGTTCGCGAACTCTCACTGCCGTCCACGACGCCATCCTCGAGGATCTCACCTACCCCGTCGAGATCGTCGGCAAGCGCGTCCGCACCAAGGAGGACGGCTCCAAGCTCCTCAAGGTCATCCTCGACGAGAAGGAGCGTGGTGGTGTTGACTACCGCCTCGACACCTACTCTGAGGTCTACCGACGATTGACAGGCCGCAACGTCAACTTCGAGTTCCCTCAGAGCGGTGCCGCTGACTACTAAGTCTGCGTTAACCTTTCGAGATGAAATAGAAGAAATGACTATTTTTTCCTCATTCGGGCTGGGAGTGTTTTTAACAAATGGTTGGTTGGTCAAAAAAGGGGCTTGGCGTCTTAAAGAAAGTAGCTTGATAAATGGTACAAGCAAGCTGCGTATGATTTGACAAGACAACTTAAACACTTCTTCCGTCCATGATTCGTTCGATTTCTGGGTATCTAGATCTATGTCTCATGTGCATGCCTTTTCTATGTTTAATCGTGACTGATGCGGCCAACTCCAAGCACACACCAATAAGCCAGTTCCCTCTTCTCCTGAGCGTCCTTTTCCTTTGCAGATGCTGCGCCAACATCTTGCTGGGAGTCAGGCTCCCACTCCATTCTCACAAACATGGGTATCTCTAGAATATCCTCATCCTCCTTTAGTGGGCTCTTGTCCTTTTGACTGTCAAGCCGTAGTGAAGCGGGAACCACTTCCAAGATGATGCTGACCCAGTTGCGCCCTCGTTCCCAAATCTTACCGGCTTCAGGCTGACCACTGCTCTCTTCACCTTTTCGCTTCTTGTCTCTATCATCGTCTTTCAGAGCATCATCCCACATATCCGTGTTGGCATCAATATCGAATTGAGGGCAAAGAATGGTGACTTTGCTGGAGAATCTACCAGGTGTACTATTCGGTGTAGCAAGAGTGACCTTGATTCCGTCGAACAAAGGGTTTTTGAAAGTTATGATGTAGTGATGCGGGGTGAGGGGCTTGAGCGGTCGCTCCTCTTGAATTTGCGGACGCTGCGTAGTAGGAACTGGCCCAGCTGTGGGGTTAAGAGGCTTGATGGTGATCGTCGGGATGTACGATTTTGCGACAAGCCTGATCTTGAACCGAGTTGAAGTGACCTTGTTCTCCGGTTTAGAGATGATATGTCGACAAACAGAGCAACGCTTAGAGCGTTTTGTGCGTAGAAGGTGTGGTATAGGTCGTAAACCATCTTGGAATCTTTGAACCTCTGCTTGTTGAAGGTTCTGCTCTATAGTAGCCGTTGCATCCCACCCCTCTTGGTGCAGTTTCTTAATCTGAGCAGATTCGTCTAGATCTGCTAGCTTTAGACCTTCATCTGTCGAAAGAGCCTCACGCATCACATCTGAAGGACCGTTGCGTTTGCGGGTATGACCATGTCCGGTGTACATGGCCATGATACGAGACAACGACGCTGCAGGTGATCCAAAGCCAACATTGTCGTTAAGTGCAGACATACCACCCGAGGCAGCATTGGTGTCTGCGAGCTGAGACTGGTAGAAAGACTTTAGATTGGCATATTGAAGGTCTGTATCGACATCACCGTCGGCGGGAGGTGGCTCATCTGGGTTCTCCTTGCGACGCTCCTTGAGTTCTTTCGCCGTGAGCTTGAGATCACCGCCGTTGTTGATCTTGGAAAGCTGCGAGTATATACCGCTAGGTCGTTCAAACTTGATGCCTATCTCGGTCGAGGTCCAGTTGCAATACTGGCAATACAGGGCAAATTGAGACCCTGAGCTGTCGGCGCCAAGGTGTGACTGGTCCTTGTCCGGAGGGGCCTCCATGACCTGGAGAGGTCCAATACAAACGGGACATTGGTAACAGCTTCGGGTACATCTAGGAGGCACATGTCAGGCTCGGTCTCGACCATCTCTTTGTGCAATTTACCTGTTCCCCTCGCTCCGTAGATTACTACTGGGAACCTCAAACAGACAATTTGGGCAGTAATATGTAACAACTTCTTCGTTCACACATCGTGGACATCGTATTTGTTGGCAGTCTTCGCAGTAGAGAAGGTACTCGAGAGGGTAGAGGCTGTAGTTCGAGCGAGGATCGCGGGGGTCAAAGCCTCGCTCGTCGGAGGATTGTGATTGACGTGCTTCCGGTAGATCGGGAGGAGAATTATCGGAACACGGACATTGGATGTACGTGTAGGGCAACACGAGCGCCATTGTAGTGGAAATTCGTGGAGTTGTGAGACTCCAGTTGAAGTTGGAAGGGAGCTGTGTTGAAACTGGGGTCTTTGTTCTCGGTGTGAGGTGAGCAGAGCTATGGTCACCGGTGAAGGGCCAATCAGGGCCTGGAGTCTGTCATTAAACTGAAGTACAGCACCGAGTAACACATATAAAAACCTATAAAGCCATGGCAACATTAGAATAAGACTGTAATATTGCCACATATTCCTGGGCCCTGGGCAACTTGTTCTTTTGCCTTTTTCACAAAATGTTTGCATTCAGAAGCCCTGAATGGTTCTCATCTACTATCATCCCCAGCGGTGTCACGTCACTGAGAATATTGGGGAGCTGAACCGGCTCAACATTCCTCTCTCAATGTCTCAAGAATGTCAATTCTGTTTCAACTCCAGTTCTTCATGCGTGTTTGGATGCTGTTTTTGTTTCAACTTGATCTCTACTCATGCGTATTCTAGCTGATATACTTCAGCCCTCACGCAGAATGGTTTCGTCCAAACCTAATGAGGGTCTTCAATTGACAAATCTGCGAGGAACTCCGCAAAAGCATGAAGTAATCCTTTATTCAGCACATTTCATGCATTCCGAGACTGTGGCGTTTTCAAGAAGAAAAGACCTTTGGTAGTGGTCGAAGCTTCGCTTGGTGAAACACACAACTGAGGACGGCTAATGCTCCCAGCGTTGAACCCTGAATCCATCCCATCCAGAAATAAGTTTTCCACCGTTTGAGACTGTCTTTTAGTGGCGACTTCAGCTATAAGGCGGGAAGCGAAAGACGGGACCTGGAACTAGATGAGTCTAGACTGTAAAAAGTCTGACATCCAATTGACAAGCTCAACCTTGTTAATGAGCTTTTTCGTCTCGCCTTGTCAAGGATTCGCTCAACGATAATCCTTTTTGAGAGAAAGAAATCTTGTTCCGAACCCGAGGCTCGGGATCCGGTCTCTATTGATTCTTATTGTCTTGTTTTTCCGTCTCTTGGCTCTTGACATATAACGCCAGCACGACATGGTAATGCGGGGCTCTTTAAGTTATGAGCACTGGTGTTTAGCTCACGATCGTTAAAGGCTATTGATTCATGATGACAGAAGACGACTTTATGCTGGGCTTACTGTGCATGTTGAGCTAGAGCCAGAACGAGCGACGGGTCAGGTCCGCCCCTGGTCTGGGCTGACTCTAGCTCTGTCTGGAGTCTCTGGAGTCCTGCCCCTTGGCCCAAGCAGAAAACGAGGCTTGGCTGAATTCCCCAAAAGGGTTCAAGTATTGAAAGTCTCCCGACTCGCGTTGGTGCGGCTGAGGGTTTATGGGTTGGCCACCAGAATTGACAATTCGTTGCCTGGAACTGAATGGTGGTTACAGAAAGAATTGCCATAAAGGTATCAAGAGTCAAGGGTTGTATTCGTAAAATGATCCTTGTTGACGACATGATCTGGCATATCCCAGTGGAGCTGAAGAAAGCTAACAAAGAAAAGACAAGACCCGTGGGGTAAATCCCGAAATTTCGGGATATCACAGATTAACACAATTTCGTTGACCTTGAAAGAAATTACGCCACTTTCTCTTGAAGATTGCTTTGCTTGCTCGTCTCCAAGTTTTGCCCGGGACGACCGGTTAAAAAACGATGATCATCATCATCATTGATTCTGTTTCTGTTGTGCTGTGTGACTGTTGATGCATCATGCAGAGACACACACCAACTTCTTCTTACTTGTATTGCACAAGCAAGCTGTAACTGTGCACCCCCCAAAGCCTAATGCTCATACTAGTTTCGGTGGATAGTGTTCGAGATGCTCCGATAGATCGGATCGGAGAGTCCAATGGGCTGATAAACGGTGTACGATAACTTTTTGTCTCATACTAGGTTCCTGGGTCCGGAGTAAATCGACATTCTTGCTTTTTATTTGTCACTTGAGCACTGGTCAGGTCAGGTGCAGTGCTTTACAACAAACAAGACAAACCATGTCAAGAGCCAGCTCATACAGTAGCTTTAGCTAATAGGCGAGCCGCTTGCAGGGATCTACCACCAGCTAAAGACGGCTCTGGACAAGTCAATGAGACAATACGCTAATGCGGTGGCTTGATAGTGTCTTACCTCTTGGGTTTGGCCTGGCTTGAATTCAAATTCCGACCGTCGGGGCCCTGTCTTGCCGGGATCAAGGGTTCGCTCTGTTGGGCAAGCCAAGGCTTGGTGCTTTGTGACGCGGCGGTAATCAAGACCAGCAGAGACAAGAGGAGATATTAACATGACCTTATCCCCCCCTGAGGGGTCTGAGATCTCTCGTCTTGTCTTGAATCTTTCGAAGATCTCTTACGTAGGACCCGTCATGGAACCCTGCTCCTGACGTCTTCCTCAATATGGGCTGTATCACTTGAGATGTGATGGGTTTATTTGCTTTGTTCCTCTACGCGCTCGTAACAAGAAGACAAGAGCCTCTTTTTTATTTTATTTTTTTATTTTTTATTCAGCAGGGGACTTACGAACAAAGGATTTATCTGCAACATCCCGACGACACGGCTTGCTGCAGATTGTTCAGCTGCTTTTGATCATTGTTATTTTTGGCATTCTGGCCAAGCATATATATATACGAATTTTCACTATGCCGTCTATACAGGTGAACTCTAGATCGAGTTCTCTACGGTTTAGTGCTTTTGTGACTGGGAGAATGGATCACCGCCCAACAGTGATGCGGTGGGATGGTGCTGCAAGAACATGTACAGAATGGGACAACATCCGACGAGTAAGTTTTCGAGATTTACTCATGAAGCTAAATATCTAATTACAGAAATAGGACCCTGAACTATGGTTTCGAAATGGAAATTGTATGGTGCATCTTCACGCAAAAGGTCATTCTCAACGAGGTCCCTCCTTCAAAGTTCCCTTCTCAGCTCTTCTCGAAGCGCAATGCTACCCGCTCATTCAAAGATTTCTCGTCTGGGAGGGTGTTCAACAACCTAATCTTTGCGAACTCATGAGATGGAGTCAAAGAAATCCAACACGCAAGATCGAATTATATATCCCGCCACCTCCGACGACAGACAAGACGCAAGCTTTCAACTACCACCTCGCAACACGCAACTTTTTCGCTTGGGTGTTTCGAAGATCCATGGTCGGATACAGTCTCGGCGGTGCTCTTATTGGTCTTCTCCACAGTATGCATGAATTTCGATCCGGCGTGGACGATAATGTCTCAGATATGATGGCGTATTTCGACGAGGAAGGGTATCTCGACATGGCAAATCAACCAAATCATGCACTGGCGATACTGCAACTCGCAGAGTGTTTTCAAATGAAGGAGCTATACATCCGAGCTTTTGCGCATTGCGTTGGCATGAGCGAATACCTGTTCGAAAACGCAGGGTTTCAGGTATGTTTTTACTGTCAAGAATGCTAAGACCAGCCACTGACGAAGGGAACAGGAACTCAGCCCCTCAACACGCAAGCTCATACGTAAAGGACATCTCGAACTCGATTATCGCATGACGCGGTCATCTTCTATGCTAAGAACGTTTCTGGACGATGAGTTGTCGGAAGCTCATTTGAGTGTCGCAGCAGGCGCCCGGGCACATCTTGAGCGCTTCCGGAGCTTTTTATTATCGTTTTATACGACGAAACTGGGATATTACCCGCCGACTATGGGCCCTGAAAACGACTTGTTCGATCCGGCCGCCTTACGGATCATGCGTGAGGACTTTGAGGCTTTGTATGATCTTTTGGTTGATGACCAGTATACTTCGTCACATACTATGCCGCCTACAGCGCATGGAGGGATATGTACTATCCAACTGGTGCAGTCTTTTGACTTTGAGCATGGATATGATGTTCTTGATCACCCGCTGCCACTTCTCCCCGATGCAAATGGTCACAATTCGCGGCGCATGTCTTGGCTTCCGGGACGTGTGACTCTGAGATCAGATCGAAGGGCGACGGCACTTGCAGCGCTCACCAACGCCTCGAATTTGATGAAGCCGGGCGTTGCGCAGAATGACCTCGTGAGGGCATATCGACGGTTCGAAGAAGATTCCATCATGTCACCGAATAAAGCGGATAAGCAAGAGAAAGTGTCGTTGGTGGATGCTCGCAAGGTCCGATGGATTCTCATCTACGCCACATATCAAGTTCTTCGCTATGCGACAGATTTAGCTGCCGAGTTGGAAGAAGAAGAGATCAACGAAGCTCATTATAGTCTCTCTGCGCTGACCGAGAAGCTTCCACCGTGGGATACACCTCGCGATCTGGATCGTATCTTGAGACGCCAGACGCAATATGTCACCAGTGGACCAGATTGGGCTGTGCATCCGGATGATTACGCACACGCAAGAGAAGATTCCTTTGGAAAGATTGAGATCAAACCTGATATCGATTACTTCGCACTGACTCACCGAGATCGCCCCCAAACACAACACGATAACCGCAAGATGGAACGTCGAGCATCAATACCCTCACGTCCATCGCGCTCAAACTCATTCACACAAGCTCTCAGCCGTTCTTCCACAATCCGTCGATCAATGCGCATGTTTAAATCACCAGCCACTACACCACCGCAATCAATCACACCGCCATCACGACCAGTATATCACGAAATTGTAGTCCATGGCTACGGCAACGGAACCAATGATGTGAATGTCGAAACAGACGGAAGCGACACAAAAACAGATGATACAGACAACACATCCCCCGAAAGCGTCAAAACAAACGACAGCATCGAATCACCCCTCGACACACCACCCCTAGCAGAATACTACGTCGAGCCGATGATCCCCAAAGACGTAAAAGCCCGTCGCGAACGCCGCCGCGACGTAATGTCAAAGGTAGCACGCTCAATGTCCGGTCGCGTATCAAAGCGCAGCCGCCCCATCAGCGCTATGTTCTCCGATAACTCGCGCTATGCGGAAGAAGTTGAGAGCAGACGACATAGCATGTTCCCACAACCGTTGCGGGTAAAGACTCGGGTGGAGGTGGAGGAGCCGTATATTATGAATGAGGATGCGGATTGGGCGGCGATGCAGACGTTTATGGAGAGTCCTGGGGAGGTGACGGAGGAGGATGATGATATGATGCCTGCTTGGGAGCAGTATGCTGATTTGGGAGGGTTGACTGATATGAGATGAGGGAAGAGAATGTGCAGCGATGTGTGGTGTCTTACGCTTGACGCGTTTTTCTATGTTTTTTTTTGTTATAAGCGAATACCCCTATTTCTTTATGAAATGACATGTCTAGGCGATATAGTTAGTTTTATTATGTTTGCTGTGGGAGGTATGGTGAGGTGGTAGGGTAGTAGTTAATCAACAAGTATTGATGTCAATTGCTCTTATACCATTGGGATGAATGTAGTGAATGTTGAGGTTTAAATAAGTAAAGCGATCCTGTTATTGTTCCAACTATTTACCGTTTCGTCGTATACAATGGCGTATTAATAGCACCATAACCCAGTTCGTGTACGATATTTACAGGTCATGCCTCATGCCTCATCACCATTACTCATACACATGCCACCCAGATACCAGAGGATGCAGCTCTCAGACTGCTGAAATATCCTTTTACTCAGTCTTGACCGATTGGCCTGATGCAAGTGTCAAGCCATCGAGAATATCCTTTCCAAACTTGGAGATCATGTAGGTAGGGAGGACAATCCATGCACCACTGGCAAAGAATTAGTATAGATGTTATGGGAAATTACCAAGAACTACTTACTTGGGAATTATCCAAAGAGTAAGAAGGTCCATAGGTGCATTGTGCGCAATGTTGTCAAAGCCACTGTAATACTCATTGGCCCCTAGATCTGTGGTTAGATATTGTCTGGTATGCAGAGAACAGGCTCACTTACAATATAGAATTGTCTTGCTCAGCGTCATAACAGCAGCACTAAAGCCAATAACAACAGCCAACGCGCCATCCCGTCCACTCAAAGTCCTCTTCGCGCCATCAATCGCCTTCTCGGCGCGTGTCCAGAGCATGTACAGATACACCAAGTACATGACCGTCTCGACGACATTCAGCGACGTTTGAGCAGCCGTAAAGCCATTATTGGCATTGAACGCCTTCCAGCCGTAAACATGATCAACCTCGCCATACAGTGCATACGGGACATAAAGTGGCCAGTGAAGGAAACCATCAGGCATGGTGTGAGGTCTGCCGAAGACGTAGCCTATATCCCATATGACGAGAGGCAATGATATCGCGAGCCAGAGAATTGTTGTTGTCGTCGCGGTATGATGCCACCCTTGAGTAGGATTGATCTTCTTGGACGATCCATTGCTAGAAACTGAGGGGTTCGAGTTCTTCATCGTTCGTTTTCGCGTCGCCGGTGTCGCAGGAATATCGATAGTAGTAGAACTTTCGGGACTGGTGCTTGCACCGCGGGAACTTGCTCTTGTAGTAACCATTTCGAATCAAGAAGACAGACAAACTTATTAAATAGTTGAAGGAGAAAAGAGAAAAAGTGGTGGTGTAAACAATGGCACTGTGACATCAGGTTAACTACCGAATACTGAAAGCCAGATCACTTGCCATCCACCGCCGAGGTGCCCGTTTAGGCAATTGCGTGTCAGAACCATAAAAAAAGCCCCTGGGGAATTGTGGGCGGGCGCTGAGCGTTAGTGGACTGTCGGCACTTGAGGATGTCACACTAAACGCTGCCGTTGCTTCCTATTGGTGCAAGAAGCGTTTTCGGTTGTCATTTAAATTGGACGTATTCGCATTGGGCGAGCGTTTGAGCATGTGGTTTTGAATATAGGCATACGCTGTGAACTGACGCGGTGTGATCAATTGAACCGCGTTTTGACCAGTGGCTCCGGGACAGATACGCGAATGATATTGACCTTCGATTATTGTCATGGCGTACGCGTATCGAAAATCGGCATGAGGTCATCGTCAATAGTGCAGATCATAATGCTCATCTTATACCTCGTAAGGGATGCAAGAAACGTTAGGATGCCCATACTCAGCGAAAGGAAAAAGAAAAGACTGGTCCAGAATAGACTTGGGAGGTTTTCTCATTAATTGTTTTAGTCTATTAGCCCAAGGTCCTAAGTCTTCTCTTCCCCAGGGATGTCTTCTCAGCTACCAAATGTATCACCTCCATTCTCCAGAAACTCCACCTCCTCCGGTGTCATCTCCCTTCCAAGCGCCTTGTTCCTATGCGGATATCTTCCAAACTTCTCAATAATCACCCTGTGCTTCTCCTCATACATTATACTCGTCTCTCCAACTTTCTTAGCTGTGTCAGGATCCGCTTGCACAGCTTCCCTAGCCTTCCTCTCATACTCATCTGCACCACCAGTACCCTCCAGCAAGCTTAGAATATCTTGGTTCATCTGCTCAAAGCCCGATACAGCTTTATCATGAGCGGATATGTCTTCTGAGTGCATCAAGGGCATGTAGAACCAGTTGCGATGGGAAAAGACCCAGCGGATCTCGGGTGCTTTGTCCGGGATGCCTTGCTTGATGGCTTCAAGGGAGATTTGCAAGGCGAAAGGGTCGAAGTAAGTGAAGCAGAGGGATGAATTCTCGCCACGATATGAGTTTCGGGGAATTTGATCGAGCAAGATGATTAGACTCAGCCAGTCTAGCGAGTTGCGAGGCCGAGCGACGGATAGAAGTTCCTGCGCCGATGTAATTCCTGCATTACGGATGGCTTCTAGTATAGGGCTGAAGCGAGTGCTAGGATCCGTTAGAGGACTCGATTGACTGAGTGATTATACAGCTTACACGCAGACATTGTCGAATTCTTCATCGGAAAAGAACCACTTCTTTTGCAACTCATAAGGAGCGATAATACGCTTGGCACCCTCGGGTATATGCTCAAACCAGAAGTTCCGTAGCTCATCAAGCTTACCGTGAGTCAAATACATCTTGAGGCCATCTAGATTCTTGCTCTCAGAGGCCATATTGACCGACCGAGACTGCTCATGTAGCTTAAAAGCAGACGAGCTGAAAGGCTTTCCTCCGGACAAGTAATGCTGGTAAATTCGTGTTGGTGCCGCGATCAATGTGCTCGCTAAGGGAAGTTGAGAGAGAGTGCTCCTATGAACTGATATCCATTCAGCACTCCAGTAGCAAACGAATATGAAGAACAACCAACATGCGAGACGAAGAGCTGTGCGGCCCCAGGTAGAAGAAGGTGCTTTTATAGGTGCCCTCATAGTGAGACTTACTTGAGGGTTCGTGATATGACGTGAGACTGGTAAAGCGAATGATCGAAGTCCTTCTACCTGATGTAAGGATTTGGTGTAAGTGTTATAGCAATAAATGATCTGACAAATTAATCGATGAAGCTGTAGCACGAAAATGCGAATAGGAAATGATATCACGATTGAATGCCCGATCGCTTGTGATCCATGCGTGAACAGGGTCAGTATCTCCACTTTCGGACCCTCGGTATTCCGAGATGGAGTTGGGCTGACCAATCTTCGGGACTACCTCTTCCCGATTGGGTACACGTTTATTCGTATCCATATAAGACTGTGTATAAGAAAAGACGTAAATTCAGGATATTAAGTACTAATATAGTCGGCCCGGGGGAGCTCTGGGCCTTGAAAGACCTGTATCTAGAGTATTAAGGTGAAGAATACAGACTTGCACAAACAAGAGCTTAACCAACACAAGCTTAAACCATCAAGAGAGCCATAAGAACAGCAAAAACGCTAGCTCCTCTAGCGACAAACTTGGAGCTTGCGGCGTTGACAACAGGTGTGACTCCAGTAGAAGTAGGGGTAGCGTCAGCAACAGTGGTAGCTTCAGCAGTAGCAGTAGCAGTAGCGAGAGCAGAGACATCAATGGCCTTGAGAGTCTTGAGAAGCTCGGGAGTGGTGTACGTGGGTTGGCTGTCGTCGGCGTAGCTGATGACTGAGAAGGGGAGCTTAGAGACTGGTGTAGCACCGGGGAAAGCAAGGCGGTCATCAGCTTTGGCGGCAGGCTTGAGATCAGCACGGTCAAAGGGGTCGTCGACAGGGTTAAGGACACTACGATTATTAGTATTGTTGGTCGTTAAGAGGAGATATGGCTTACCCATCGATAACATGAGCGACACCGTTGAAGAGAAGAACATTGGTGAAGAGAATCTTGGCACCGTTGACCCAAGCATTTCCATCTTCAGCAACAGTAAAAGTCAAATCGGCGCCCTGAAGACTAGGAACACTGACGTTGGCCAGAGAAGTAGAAAAGAGAACATCATCGACAATGTGGTACTTCAACACCTCCTGCAGAGTCTTGAGATCAGCATCCTTGAGGACTGAACCGATGGCCTCAAAGGCAGGGTCGTTGGGGATGAAGACGGTGAAGTCAGAGACGTTTACAAGAGTAGAGGAGTCGCGGTCCAGGTTGCCGAAGTTGTAGGGAAGATCAGCTGCGTTGAGAGCGGCATTAAAGTTGAGGAGGTTGTCGCGGCGGGTGAAGAGCCGGAGAGGAGGACCGAAGCTGAGAGGCTTGTCGATCTTGTGGACGATGACTGAGTCGCCGACCTTGATGTCCTACGTATTGTTAGAATGAGTTTGGGTCTGAGGATGGGCGTAGGGCTTACGGCTTCGGTCACGTAGGAGAGAGTCTCCTCACCAGAGATAACAACAACATCCTTACCATCCTTCACAATACCATTATACTGACCACCAGTAAAGTTTCCAAACGGCTGACGATAATTGACAAAGCTCGTGTCCAGAAGAGACTGCACAAAGACTGGAATGTCTGTAGCGGCCGTTGCAGGATAGTAGCCCTTGAAGACATGATTTGAGAGCAGAGCGCCAATAGCAATGGTGTCGTTGCGCTGAGAAATGGCCTCGCCCTCAGGAATGTCTAGGGGGACTGAAGCAAATGCATCGTTGGTGGGAGCAAAGATGGTGATGTTGCTGGCGGATGAAAGAGTCTCTGCGATGTCGGGGACAAGAGCGAGGAGCTCGGCGAGGGTTGAGAGGTCGGGTTGGGAGGAGATGATGTTGGCGAGGTCGGATTGAGCGACCACGGCGGTTGCGAGGGCTGCGAGGTTGAGGAATTTCATCTTGAAGGTTGAGATGGGTTATAGCACTGATTGATACTGTGAAGCTAGAAGCGATTGTGAGGCTTGAAGATGATTGTGAAGCTGTGAGTGAATGAGACTTCTTACTGAGCTTCTTCCTTCACTTTATACACAACAACTCTCAACGAAGCCGACCATGATCGTCAAAAAACCCTTGATCAATTCCAACTCATCCCCAGGCCAAGTCACTCATCTCAAATCAAAGCATCATCGACTCTCGCTCATCCCATGCATAATGCTCCGTGATCATGATGTTGATCCCCAACTACAAGGGCCTCACATCTGCAACACATATAAAATTGCACGGTAAAAATTCACCGTCCCCATAAAAGACCCTGGGGAAAATCATATCTGACAAGCTTAATTGCTAGCACAGCCTTACTCGCTTATTGCACAGCCCTGAAGCCATTCGAGAGTCGTGGACGTCATTGTAAGTTTGGCCGTGTAAGTGACAGACACGGATTCCTGTGCTACACCCCTGTACGTTAACGGCTTCTAGACCCTTTCTGCAGCAAAAAGGCTCAAAGCTAAGGGAATAAACCACATACATAAAAGATTAGACTGGTGGAACTATACAGCTAGACTGTTTAACTACAGGAATGTAGAATGTATTAGAAATGTCCATTGGGGCTGAGTCCTCCAATTTCCTGTTCTGCAACTTCCCTTTGCAGATTCTCCTCATAGCGCTCGATAATACTCTCGTAATCATCCAGCCAAACACCCAGCCATTCGACAGATCCTATGATCCGCGTGTTCCAGTTGCCCATGTGCGGATCGAGCTTTAGCAGCGCTTCCTTGACCGATATGAGTTTCCTCATCGCTTCTCGTACGTGCAGGGTTTCGCGGGTAAGGATTTGACTGTATGTGTTTCCCGGTGCAGACACTGCCACAAAGACCTTGATAAGGATGGAGAGTGTGTAGCTCACCGCTGGACCGAAGCATAGTGAGGGGAGGGATAGGATTGTAGCGGGGTCCATTTCGAGAACGATGGAGTTGGCGAGGTGGCAGGCTTCGACGATGGAGTGCAGAGCTGTTGCTGTTGTTGAGGTTATGGGCCCGCGGGCAAAGTCGTCGACGCCGATTCTTTCGGAGATGTAGGGGGATGTGAAGAGGGTTTTGTTGGTAGCTGTGTGTAGAACTGGTTCGTTGACGTGAATCGCGACGAGCATACGCCAGAAACGAAGTTGGACATCGTCTGCAAGAGGTCTGTTGCTCAGCTTGTTGAGATCATTGTAGATCTGATTCCTCGTAGCCGCTACAATATCAAAGTTGATGTCGTAAAATCTCCGAGTGTTGCAGAGTTCAAGAGCACTGGCAACTCGAGCTTGAAGTCTCATCGTATGAACCATTTCCAAAAACAACGGATCAGACCCATCTGCCTCCATAGCATGAAGAGCCTCATAATGCGCCATGCCCCAATCAAAATCATGCGGTCTTCTAAGCCCAACAGCCGCCATCGTAGAAGCCATCCAAGACGCCAACCAAATCTTCTGCATCTCGAGCGTCAGCGGTCCCTGAATCCGGAAGAACCAGGCCGGTACCGAAGTCTGCATTTCCGCACCTCCAAGACCTAGCTCAACGCTGAGATCGTGTGCCAGCGATACAAGCTGGTTCGGATTCTCGTGGTTACAGTCAAGAGATGGGCGCATCCAGAGACCGACTATTAGTGCCGCTTGGGTGAGATCTAGCGAAGGGCGTTTGAGACCAACTGCCGCTTGGCCGAGGATTTGAAAGGCCTTGATTCGTAGGTCTTCTTGCGTTTGGGGATCGATCCCGACATCTGAGGGCGACATGGCGAAGGCGATCATGGATATGAGTTTGACGGGTGATCCTGTCCTGAGGGAGTCTAACCATGATCGAGCTGAGGTGGTGTCGACTGGAGGTGTAAGATACCAGAACTGCCCAGCTGTCGTTGAGCAGACTTCCAAACATCGGAGCTGAGTATCATAGTCAAGACGAGCGTCCAGAAAACCAAGCTCTGATGGTCCAGCACTTGTCTGCGGCCAAGCTCCATCCGAGAACACCGAAGTAGCTCTGGTCGAAGCCGCATAGTTCGACAACCCAAGAGTCGAATTCGTAGCCCCATCAAGTTTATCCTGAAGATTCTTAACCTGTTCCTCCAACTGTGCAATCCTATCCCTCTGCCACTTCCTCGCAGCAGGAACACAAGTGAGATTGAAGCGAGAGCATCGTTCACAGATGGAAGAGTCTTTGGGTAATGGTTCGCATTTGACCTTTAGGGCCTGACAAGCATCGCAGGCACGAGATCTTTTCGCCATGACGGTAGCAGCATAATTTCTAGTAGTTCTGGGGTCATGTAAGAGAGGATCTGCAGTGAAATTTATGAGGGAGTCATGGTGGCTTAGCACTTGGTAGGTTGTATTGTTGATGGTTGATAGCTGAGGATTGCAGGGTGGTTGCCACTACTGAATCGTCATAAGTGACCAGAGCGCGGGAGCTATCACTTGGAGATGTTTGACTGGCCATTCACTCTATTCAGAGAAGTTAACAACGAAATGGTGCGAGCATATCTTATTTGTTTTCGTGATAGAATCTTGTAGTTGCTAGGAACCATGTATCTGAAAATGATAGTCACCCTAGACCTGACCTTCTGCTGCGTTTTACCTCCCAGCTGTAGCCCTTAATTCTTCTCTTCGTCAGTCGGCCAAAATGTAATTCAACAGAAATACGAATGGCAAGAAAATTTAATACCCTCATAACTCTAGTTCTTGATACAAAGGAGGCTAGTGGTGTTTGGTGCTTGGAGCTAGAAGCAATTCATTTATCAGCATGACTTACACAGCCCACCTCACGCAAGACTTTCCACCAACCGTGTGTATGATGAATGCTTAACCACAAGTGCATGAGGTCTTGCTACTGTAATATGCCATCTCGCAAACAAGAATTTTATATGTGCCTAACATAAGCATGGTTGCTTCTGACTATGCACAAGCGACTCCAAGCCTTTGGTGTAGATGCACGATGACAAACTTGAGTGTACCTTTGCACAACCTACGTCGATGAGGAAGACCTAAAGCGATGCAGATTAGTTTCATCGAAAACTACATTACAGGTTATGCATCACCATTTGCTTTCCATATGTGATACTATCTCGATTGACTACAAAAGGTCCTGATGTTAGGGAAGATTGGGCCTCACGAAGCACAAAGTAAAGAATTGATGACATCATACTCATTCGAGATTACTGCCCTAGACACAGCATCATCTCCGCATTCAATCACTGATCACAATGGGTGATATGTCCCTCCAATTATTTACCAATACTGATTTTTCACTGCATTGACCATCCGATTCCTCAAAAGACATTTCTGTAAAAGCTTCATCTCTGGGAGCTGTAGCGGAGCCGAAGGAGGGTCCATGCCTTACAGGGTTTCTTCACGAATGATAGTCCCTAAGCTCAAGGTAGCAATCGGATGATCTACTTCACAGGGACTTTCTTTGACCTCTGTCTCCACGATCACACACGGAGGTGGTACAACCTTAAACTGTGAGGCTATCTGTATAGTGACCGTGAGATCAACAGCCTCACCAAGCCCTACGGCGGTCACTATCAATTGTGTCCGAAACACGCACGTGGCATGTTTCATCATGCACTGGAATTATTGGTTCTAGGCTTGAAGCTAGAAAACATTCGTTCTGCCGGCGCTGAATAGCATGAGACCCTGATCATCCGCTGTCAAGGATGTTGAGCCGCAATTTGGAGGTGAGAACAGAGATGAGACGACGAGATCTGTGGAAATAATGCTTTATTTGAAGCGCATGAAGTCTTCTGTCTCTTTAATTTTGTAATCTTTCAGCCTAGCTGCCCTCCACTCGCAACTTCTGACCTGGTATCATCTGGACCTTGACATCGACCGTCTGCCATACCGCTGGCTCAGGCTCGCGGCTCGAGCAATACCCTTGACGCCCATCGTCAAGCAAGCCCATAAACTCACCCAAGCTATGAGGCATCGCTTGTACCAGTTCGTGCTTTACCTGCCTGCCGCGAGTAAAGCTGAGATCAAGCTTGCTTAGTGCCTGAAGCTGAAGACTGTGGGAGTTGGCCAAGTTTCCTAAAGACGACGAGGCAAATATCTTGAAAGTGTCTATGTGCTTCCAGTTATTGTCGACTGCCTGCTGTAGTTCGTCTGCAACCGCCACGTAGAATACCAAGCTATCGGCACTCGTAGCTCCACGGGCATCCAGCGTCTTGAACGGCTGGCGTGGAGGATACATTTTAGCGATGGCAAATTCTGCAGCGCAGTTAAATATGGCAAAGTGAACCTCTTGGTCTGAAAGATTGCGAACTGTGAAACAGAACAAGCGGTTCTCTTGAACTTTGTAGGTTCCCTCACCGCCTAATTTCATTTCTGAAGCTGGTTGAAGCACTTGTACTCCATTTTCTCGTGATGTCTTCGCAGGTTCCACTGAGACAGAAATAAGATCAGATTCCACGCGAGACACCAAGATATGGTTAACCAAGTCCTTTGGTCATCTTGTACCTGGCCAAGTGTTCAATAACACGTATAAGCTTTGGCATGCTTGAAAGCAGTTCGCCTTCTTGAGCTGAAAGAGAAGGAAACGCTGTACCAAGGATAGTTGATACCGCGCCCAGCTGGCAATGAATAACGAAGTGGCCGGCGTCGTTGACAGAAACTTGGAATGTCGCATCACTCCTATCTGCCAGGCCAAGCCATGTTCGATCAACATACTTATCACGCCAAAGCTTCGAGAATTTCTCGCGTGGTTCATTCGTCATATGAAACCAAACGGTAGAGCGATGAGAAACAGGCAGGCTGTGCAAGACGGCCTGGCAGCCTTCAACAATCTCTGACCAGCGTTTGTCGTCTTCTGGAGTCTCGAATACTGCGAATGAGTTCCCATCGTTGACATTTGTGACTCGAACTCGAGCAAGATACTCTGTCTTTCCAGGTCTCATATCAGAGCCCCTCGGGAGTATGGCGTATATTGAATCCCGCTCTACGCCATGCATCGAACCACCGTCCAGTTGAACCCAACAATCAGATCTTTCCTTATATCCTGTTGAAGTTTTGATGACTGTATGCCCATGGAGGCGGTTGCGAATGGTTTCGTTGAAAAAGAAGCGATCCGCGTCACCAACTAGGTACGGCATCTGGTCGTGCGCATGTTCTTGAACTTTGTGATAAACTGCATTGTAGAGTGCCTGTGAGGCCAGACCAAGCGGCCCGCGGCGAAGTATTTCGAGCAGACATTTTGTCAGGACACCATTACCTGATCTCTCCCTGGCTTTCTGCTGTTCAAGGCATGCGGCGAGGACAATAAAGCCTTGCGGCTCATACAGCCAGGATGGCTGGTTGGCCCAGATCCTGATGGCAGTCATGTCGATTTGCGTATCTATCCCTGGATCTGATCGGTATACGTCTTCGATACCTCGGACTTGCTCGTCACCCCGAACGGCGCCGCCAGCAGGACCACGGTCACAACCAGCCCCTTCTCGACCAGAGCTTGCAGAAGAACAGCGAGTTCTAGGTCACGAAGATAGCTTCCTCCATACAAGATGTCACAAGGTACCAGAGCCTGATCCTCGGTGACAGGAGAAACGGGTACAGCCTTTCCGGAGGTTGCTGCATTGCCAGTTTTCCTGAGGTCCTGGAATACAGTCGTGGCCCGAGCCCCATGGCCAGAGAAGTGTACATAAACGAGATCTCCTTTCTTTGTATGGCTGCCCTTCGCCATGTAATCAAGAGCCTTTTTGATGTTTTCATAGGTGGGACTGGTAAAGTTTGCATCTCTGAGCCGGCTGTCGTTCTCTGCACTTTTCATTGGGGGACTGTAATTTTTTGACGTTATGCTGAGGGACTTGGAGTGTATTGACGAGGTACGATTCAACTTGGAGGACATCGTTGACGCAACCGCTCAAGTTTCTGTATAAGATCTCTCCGTTGGCGATATTGTGACGCGGTGTGGTTGGTTTCACTCCAGGACGTTTGTAGCAATCCACCCCGATCAGTAATCCCCATTTG
Source organism: Fusarium algeriense (assembly GCA_002982035.1). Classification (NCBI taxonomy): domain Eukaryota; kingdom Fungi; phylum Ascomycota; class Sordariomycetes; order Hypocreales; family Nectriaceae; genus Fusarium; species Fusarium algeriense. Next base: position 51,361 of record PVPY01000108.1, read on the forward strand.
TTTGGGCTTGTCATGATAGGGTCTTCGAAAGCTGAGTTTGGGGTGAATAAAGTTGGAAGCACGAGGAGTGACTATGTAGTAACTGATGATGTGAAGTCAACAGCAGAGAGAGCGCAAAGATAGCCTCAGATAGTGGGCAACAGTGACTTTAACCACAGGCAACATACTCAACACGGCTGAGGTATTCCGCCAAGGTTTTCAATGTTTTATTTCGCATTTTTAGCCAATTTTGCACCTATAAAAAATTGAAAGAGACCAATAAGCGATTACAAGCTGATATTGAGTGGACTTTGTGTTGGCAATACCTGCATGCTGCGTAATTAAGCCAATGGGGCCAGCTGGATTTGCGTCGGCTACCTGAGCTATCAACTAGGTGGGTGAGGCCTTTAAGGGTTCATGTTCATCTTGTGCAAGGGTTTACGTATGATTAAACATCGTTGTAAAATCGGCAAATGCTTGGGTTGGCAGAAAATCGTGAAGGAGTTCCCAGTGTACCGTTGTCTGAAGAAGGTAGTTGGTCATCTGAATTTATTAATCTATCTGGTACAAAAGCTGTTCTCCATCCAACTCAAAATCGTCATATATGCCGACCAAATCTGATGGCAGAATTGGTCCTGCAACCTCGGCACTGACTCCATCGATCTCATCCTCTCCTGACTGTCCCGCCCTTGTAGATAGATACGATTTCCAGCGATTGCCTTTCTCTAGATAGGCTTTATCAACTTTTTGAGATGAAAACCACGAAAAAGAGATCTTGCGGTACTATACCGCAAATACATGCTCCCCAGAGGCTGTAAACTTGAGGTTCTCACTGGAATCGCTCTTCAGAGATAGGCTCCCCAACATCAAGACCAGAGTCCAACAAAGGAGGAACCGGTACGCCAGCTGCACAGGCAATGGAAGCTGCGGGCACAGATGCAGCCACATTGACATCTTTCCCCTGCTGACGGGCCAGCTCTACTCGGGCATCGGTCAAGACCCTGAAGCCGCAGACGAGGTACACACTTTGGTATCGGCGGCAAGACTGGTTCTCTAACCATTCCCGGACGGAGCTGAGTTGGCAAGCTCTGTTGAAGTACGCACTAGAGTTGCGCAGCTGGTGGATCTCGTAAAGCGGAGAAGTGACGGTTACTGAGGAGGAGTGCACTGGATTCCAAGGGGTGGTCGAAAGCAGCTGCGTCAAGTTCAGCTCTAGGCGAGTACCACGCGCACGTTGGACGATGTCTTGGAAGTTTTCGAAGCGCTGAGTGGCCACGTCTGGATCAAACGACGGTTTCGTGGCATCCGGCGACGATAAGTCGTCGGGCTGCGAGGGGAAGCTTGGCTGACAGAAGTCTTGGTCGGGATACTTGGGGTCCAAGACGAGGCGACCTAATTCAACAGAGTCTCGCGGAATAGGACGGCTTAGTAAGAGGCTTGAGAGTGACATGGTTGCTTGATGGTATTCACGGCCAACAAGGAAGATGTGAAGATGATAAGTTGCTTGAATCTTGGCCCAAGTGCGTGGGGGGACCCTTTCATAAGGCGTTGCCGCCTCCCCGCTTAATAACAAGATCGGCCTCGTCTCTTGCTTTTTTATTCACGCATTGGTCAATCCAAACCGAAAGGTCTGGTCGTTTGTCAGTTTTGTTGACGCATACTAAGTAAGAGTAAACCCAAGGGTCTTAGTGACCAACCAACCCTAGGCTCGGACCGCGAGGCCGCATACATTAGCGCCCATCACAAACGTCGTCCAAGATGTGATTACATAGGACTAGCTAAAGATGGCGATACTTTTGTTCACGCATTAGCCAAGCCTACTTCTTCGCCTGACACGTGTCTAACTAGATCAAATGCCAGTCACAGTATAGAGCAACCAACCGTCATCACAAAATGCACACCCATAGCAAGGTTGGTGCGGCGCTCCACGATGAGTATCTTGGTGCCCAAGTTTTCTCCCTATTTGGCATGATTCTCATGGTATTGCCTTGCGGGTGGAGTCACTTCAAGGCAAAGAGAATTCATCACGTACTGGAAGTGGATACGGGGAAATCAGTCAAGAAACTCAGCTCACCTCGGGGTCCATACCATTGTAGGTTCTCTACCAGTTATAGTATTTCTCAACCCAAATTCATTCATACGCCTAGATGATACTTGAGTAAAGCCTTCAGAGCAAACATTCTGGATCCTCCAGCAACTGCAGCAATAGCTTCTAGTTGCGTTGTCAAGATGGAAGTGTTCAATATTGAGGCTGATGTGAGGGATTCCCTCGAAACTATGGAAGATGAAGAACTCGTCTCTTTTTCAAAGTTGGTTGAAGATCCCACAAGCGATGAGCAGGTCGAGCTCTAAATCTATACATGCTTTTTGCTCTTCACACGAAAATCGACGGACCACCTTGAACGAGCCCTTAACCGGACGAAAGAGTGGATCAAAGACCTTCCAACAGGCCATCCAGATCATGCTCGACGACTTCGCATCCTTGACATGCTATTTGCCTGGAAGAGCCAGCTTGAACTGAACTCTGAACAAAACTCTGAACAAGGGAGATGGATGTCTTTGAGGGTCTGGTCAGTTATCATTCATTCCACTTTTGAAAAGGTATCACCGTCGCTGACTTATTGATAGTCGTCAGACTCCCCGTGGCGACCAACTAGACGCCCAAGTCTACAAAGCAGCGCGGCTCGCGGGAGAATATGAGGATAGTCGCGATATAAGCCAGTTGGAACGTGCCATTTCCATGGTGGAAATCGCAATCGAAGTGATGCCGACACCTCTTGCGTGGAGCTGCTTGGCTGGCATGCTGTCCAGGCGCTACGCCAGAACTAGATCAAAGGATGATCTTGACCATGCCATTCAAGTCGCAAACACAGCATGGGAATCCGTACCCCGAAACCGCCCTGATCGAGCTGATCTATTGGCCAACGTCTACATCTGTTACGCCGAGAGCTGCGAACAGACCGGTTCATCGGTCGATCTTGATCGTGCCATTGAGGTCATGGAGGCAGTAGTTGAAGCTACACCCCAAGGTCACCCTGAACAGCCTAATCGGTTGACTAGCCTAGGGATTCAAATTGGTAAGTGGTTTGGAAATACTGGCTCTGTGGATGACCTCAGCCGTACTATCGAGGTAACGGATGCGGCAATCAAGACTACCCCTGAAGGCCACCCTGACCGACCAAGTATGCTGGATGGCCTCGGATACTGGCTCGCCAAACGATTCAAACTTACAGGTTCGGGAGAAGATCTCGAATTTGCTATCAGGGTTGCGGAATTGGCAATCAAGGCTACACCCCAAGATCATCCTAATCTCCCTCGATGGTTAGGTAACCTAGGACACTGGCTATCCCTCCGGCACGAAAGCACTAGCTCAATCAATGATCTTAATCATGCTATCGATGTCACTGAGACCGCCATCAATGCTGCTTCGCAGGGCTATCCAGGCTGGTTAAGTAATCTCGGATACTGGCTTACCATACGGTTCGAACGAACTGGCTCGATGGATGATCTTGACCGCGCCATCAAAGTCGCAGATACCGCACTTGTTTTCACACCTGAAGAAGACCCTGAACTGTCTAGTAGGGCCGTGAATCTTGGAGTATGTTTCTCCAGGCGATTTGAACGGACTGGGTCTGTGGATGATCTTGATCGTTCTATTGAGGTCACTGAGATGGCCGTCAAGATTATGTCACAAGATCACTTTGGCCGATCTGCAATGTTGAGTAATCTCGGAATGTCTCTAATGAAGAGATTTGAGTATAGTGGCTCAGTAAAGGATCTGGACCGTGCTGTTGGACTTGCAGAGATGGCAGTTGATATCAGGTCTCCAGAGCAGTCTCATCGGCCTAGCTCACTAGCGAACCTAGGATTATGTCTTTCCAAGCGTTTTAGGCAGACGGGCTCAATGGACGATATGAATCGTGCGTGCTATTGAGCTCACAGACATGGCGATCAAAGCTACATCCCAAGACAACCCCAATAGAGCTCAATGGCTAAGCAACCTTGGGCAAGACTTCCGTCTACGGTTCTACCAGACCAACTCAGCAGATGATCTCTCACGTGGGCTGTCATCCTTCAAGGAGGGCTGGTCATGTATTAGTGCAGCTCCATCTGTCCGCATTTATTTAGCGAGGCAAGCCGCTGAGCTGTTGACCTGGGACTCTAAATGGGAAGAAGCAAGCAATTTGTTACATGATGCTGTTAAGCTACTCCCTACTGTGAGCCCCAGATCGTTAAAACATACTGACAAGCAGCATATACTCTCAGACGCTGCAGGCTTAGCTTCTACTGCTGCGACAGTGGCTTTAAATACGAAAAAAGGGCCATATCACGCCTTACAGCTTCTCGAACTCAGCCGTGGAGTCATTGCTGGTCTACTTATGGAAATGCGTGGAGATATCTCTGACCTTAAGCGGGAGCACCCTGGTCTGGCAAATGAGTTTATATCACTTCGCGATGAGTTAGACTCTCCTATGGACAGCACAGCTTCTTACACCTCAAGCGGCAGCACGTCTTCCTGGGAGTCCAGGGTGAGGCGATGTCGCGAGGCAGATGATGAATTCACTAAGGTTATTACAAGAATTCGTGAACAGCGCGGTTTCCAAAACTTTCTTCTTCCACCGACTGCTGAAGAATTGATGATGACAGCCGACCCGGACCCGATCGTTGTTGTCAACTCAAGCCCATATCGCTCCGACGCGTTCCTCGTTGAGTCTACTCAGATCCGAGTCCTGGAACTGCCTGATCTGACGACAGAAAAGGTCCAAGAGCATGCTGAGAATTTGCGACGGTCACGTCTTACAGCCTCTTCTCACGTATCATCATCAGTACTGGAGTGGCTCTGGGATGCAGTTTGTTTTCCAAGTCTCGAGGCACTGTGTTTCAAAAGTTCAGTCTCGGACGACAAATGGCCTTGCGTATGGTGGATTCCTACTGGAAGACTCAGCCAGTTCCCACTTCATGCAGCAGGAAAGTATTTGCCAGGATCTACTGAGACTGTGTTGGACAGAGTAATGTCGTCGTATGCCTCGTCGATTAAAGCTCTGAGGCATGGGCGCCGTCAGGCTCACAGCAATACCAAGACGGTATCCGACCGCGCCCTTTTGGTTGCCATGAGCAAGACACCGGGCTTGGAAGGTGACGGAGCCCTTCCATTCGCCGCAGCTGAGGTTGAAATGTTGAGCAGCCTTTGCCCGTCGCTCAAGCTCAAAGCAGTTGAGTCAACTTTACGCAAAGAGGAAGTTCTTCAACATCTTGCGGAGTGTAGAATATTCCATTTTGCAGGCCATGGGCGGTCAGACCCAGCCGAGCCGTCACAAAGCTGCTTGCTTCTTGAGGATTGCCCTCTTACTGTAGGAGACCTCCGAGATTACAGACTCCAAGAGAATCCACCTTTCCTAGGTTATCTCTCAGCTTGTTCGACTGGAGCCAACGAAAAGGAAGATCTTGACGACGAAGGAATCCATCTTATCAGTGCCTTTCAGCTTGCAGGCTTTCAACATGTTGTGGGAACGCTCTGAGAAGTCTCGGACAAGTACTGTGTAGATGTGGCCGGAATCCTCTACAACACACTGCGAGACGAAGGAATGACGGATATAGCAGTCTGTCGTGGACTTCATCGAGCTGTTCGGGCATTGCGTGATGGGCAGACAGAGGCAGGACAAGCCGCAAGAAAGGCGGTTTTTCTGGGCCCTGAGGTCTTAGAGCAGAGCCTGGTGAACAGCTAGCTATTGGATACCCTACGTCCACTTTGGTGTTTAGGTGCAAGAATGCAGTCATGACTTTACCATCTTTTCGATGCGGTCAGATTAGGTTGGGTGACTTGGTCAGTTGTGAGAGCTTATTTGTGCGAGATTGGATCTGTTGGTTGCTTGCTTTTGTAGGATTTTCTACAGTGATTGACCCGCTGTGGATTTTGGTCTTTTGGTCTGTTTGTTGAAGAATTATCCGTATTAAGGAATTGCCTTGTTTGATTAATATCAAAATTCTTATTTTGCATTCTTTACAAATCTTATTATACGACGTGATTACATGATTGTGTTACTTCGCGTATCATGCCTGTCGCGGATCTTCACCGAGCAAATCGAGAATTTTCGCTTAGGCGACAACCTCAGCCGTCAACTTTCTTGTAACTCACCACGTTTTCACCATTCAAGGTTCGATAGCGTCAATCTTTTAGTCTGCATATTTCTTTTCTTACAGAAAGCAAGGACCTGGCGGTGATATGCGGCCGTCGACATGGGCCCACCTGACTCGTGGAAGAGTGTCACTCACTGATCCGTGATGCTTACCACCATCGAAGCATTTCTTCAGACGTTTTCTGGAACATATGCGTGTTTCATATGTAAGGTTGTCAATAACGTTGGTCAAGATGAAGCTGACATTACCAGGCTTGCAGGCTTGCAAACGTCCAAACCCCATCACCGTGCTCACGATGCTCTACCCACAAGAACTCGCAAAAAGCTCCAAAAACATACTCGTCTATCTCCTATCAACAACCATGCACGAAAAATGAACTCCATAACACGCCAGATGATATGCAGCCCTGAGGATCTCCAAATGAAACCCTACCACCCCCGGGCCAACCAACGGCTAGATAGAGATCGAGTCTCGCCTTATGCTCTAGGATCCCTTGCCGAAGATCGATCGTTGCGGATCCGAAGAATGCATGCTTCGCCTGTGCTTTTTACCCTTCAATAGGATCAACGTTGGGAGCTAGGCGCAGTCATCAGGATCCGCAAGATTTCAAGGTTTAGCGGCGATGTGTTGTTGAATATGTATGTGTGCTCTCCTTCTTTGCTTACACATTTTGTCTGTTTCCTGGTTTCTCTTCTTACTGTCTTTCATTGTCTTCAGAATTTATTGAGCGCCTGGTTCGAACTTATCGGCTTCAGCTGTATCATCTTCGCAACTATGGGTGGTTTGTGGACAGGCCCTGACTTTAACGAAGTCGACGCAGGTGAAAATGATATGAATATCGCGAGTATCGCCTGGGGAGTATCGCTCGGAGTTGGACTATTCACATTCGTCAAAGGTTCGCGACAAACCATCAAGTCATGGAGGAGAGGGCGCAGAATGAACCACTACATCATATTATTATGGCTTGAGTGGACAAGCAGCTGCATCATGAGTGCTGTTACTTGGTGTTATCTTCGGAATTACATCCCCGGCGGGTTTCCGGTTTTCTTTACGTTAAGTATGTTGGCCTTATAGTGTTGATGGTATTCTTGAGAGAGAGGCTAACAACTTGTAGTTTTTCTTTGGTCCATTCAACTTCAAGCACTCATCCAGATCATCATCAACCGAATCGCGATCCTCATGGTAAATCGGCAAAACGCCAAACGCCTCAAGATTTATTCATTCCTAATTATACTATGCATCAACATCAGCGTCTTTACTATATGGATACCAGCTCGGCTGCAAGTTAACAAGACCTGGGTCGGCGTCAACAGAGTCTGGGATAGAATCGAGAAGGTCATCTTTTTACTAGTTGACGCAGGCCTCAACCTGTACTTTATCCATCTGGTGCGGTCGAGGCTGATTGCAAATGGCCTGACGAAGTATACGCGACTATTCCGCTTTAACCTGGGAATGATTGCTGTTTCGATGACTATGGATGTATGCTTCTATTAAGACCCTGAGTTGCTGCTGCGAGTACTGACTCTGAACAGATCCTTCTCATCGCAATGATGTCCCTCCCGAACGACATCGTGTAAGTCTTCTCAAATCAAGCCCTTCTCGCAAACGCTAACTCACTGCCACAGCTACGTACAATTCCACCCCCTCGCCTACCTCGTCAAACTCCACATTGAAATGAACATGGCCGACCTCATCATCAAAGTTGTCAAAGCCAGCAACAACAGCGATTACCCCGACTACTCCGGTTCCAGATCCAACCCCACCACCCAAAAGCAAAAGAGCTCAAAGCAGACAGGCAAGAGCAGAATACCGTCAGCCATGTTTGCAGGAGGCAACACGACATTCATAGAAGCGAATAAGGACGATATAGAGTTGGTGGATAGGGTAGAGGGCGGTATCCAGAAGACGACGACGACGGAGGTTGTTGTTAAACAGACGAGGAGATCTGAGTATGATGATGTTGCTAGCGATACGGGGTCGACGCGACAGCTTCAGAAGGAGCATTTTACTGTCTGAAGGGTTGCTGAGAGAGAGAGAGAGAGAGAGAGATGCTGGGTGGAAGAGCGCAAGCATCAAGGCCAAGAGGACATTCTTGAACCAGGGATTCAGGACACTGATACACGATACCCATTGCTTTTTGTTTACTAGAACCATTATAATATGATAGAATGGCTATAGAGAAATTGAGCCGTCAAATGTAATCCCGCAATGCTGTCTAATTCATGTACTTCCCAAACCACTCCAAGAACTGATCAGGCTCCCTCTGAAAGTAAGTATATCCATCCCACCTCTTCTCCGTCCCCTCAATCCACTTCAACTTCTTATCCTCAATCGGGATATTATCATAAACAGACTGAACATCCTTCGGCGTCGTACAGGGGTCACCCCTAACCTGATACAAAAACGTCGGCACATCGACGTGCTTCGCATCAGTCGGAGGCGACAATTGACTTATATGAAAACTCGTCTTCATAAACATTTGTCGACCAGCTTCCTCCATGTAAGAGGCCGGAGCGCCCATTTTGTCGAGCATTACTGAGATGGACGATCCGGCTGATATGGGCTGGGGAGCAACCATGCAGCGTACGCCTTTGAATGCTTCAGGGCGATGTCTCATCGCTGAGAGTGTTGCATTTGCACCTGCGCAGCGACTAAACAGTCCAATGGTCATACCCTTCGTATCCTCCCTTCCACGAACATATTTCAACGATCCAAGAACATCGCGCCACTCAAAGAACCCAAAGAGTCCTTGGTTTCCACTTCCACTAAGTCCATGATTCCGGAGATCATACGCAAGGACGTTATACCCGGCGTCATGAAGAATTTTGTAGTCTGGGATGAAATTGACTTCAAAGTCGTTCCCGGGCATGAGATTATTCCATGGCTCTAAATGCGACGGAATGCCCGCGCGGTTGAACCAGTGAGGATGGTTGGCGATGATGATTTTGTTAGAGCCTTTGCAGGGTATGAACCAGCCTTCTAGAGGCACGCCGTCATCGGAGGGGAAGTAAATATCCTCAAATTCGAGATTTGCCTCGTTTGGATAGTGCATTATTGGTGCAAGGGGCCATCCTCTGAAGTCGTCGACTACAAGCTTGATTAGGGCTTTGATCTCTGCGTCCGTTGGCGCCATGGTTGCGAATATTGTCAATTGGTGAGTGGTGAGAGAAGCTGTGCAATTTTGTAAGGCTATAATCACGATCTATATACGCACATAACTGAGTGAACCAGCCAACTCGATCTTGAAGAATTCATGCAATTGAATCCTTCGCGCATATTTCGTTTGCTTGGTCGGGTTTATCATAGGCCATGGCACTTGTTCTGCTTCTTTATCACCGCTTATCTCCATTTCGGCCCAGGATTACGCATATTGTAAGCATCATAGACTGCTCCCACGAGGTCTCATTCTACAAACATCTCACGATGGTTTAAGCCGAAAAACGAATATACAAGCTCTAAATTGTCCAGGGTCATATCACAAATTGATAGCTGACTCGCACAAAATCCAGATTGCACGGCAGGGTCTGGTTAAGGATTGAATTAATCACTTAAATGATGCCCAATATCTTCTTTATGCCTGGTAAACTGCCGCAAAAGGAGGATATCCAGCCAACTTGGAGCCAGGACCAGGTCTAAACTTGGGCTCCTTATACCATTCCTGCGCAGTCTCAGCAAGTTCCTTGACCTTGGAGAACTCAAACTCGGGCTGATCTAAAAGATCATAAATTCCTTGCGCATAATCCTCCGAAATGTTGTAAACTTGCGCCAAATACTTGCTCTGCACAAAATCGTCAGTTTGGACTCTGTTTTGAGATAGCTGTAGCTTACCTGAATGTCGGGGTACTTGACGCGACGAAGACCCTTGGCCGTGTTGTAGCAAGTATTCTTCTTCTCCTGCTCACTCATGACCCTCGTCCAAAGCTCTTTAGCTTGGTCGTAGTCATTCTTCTTCCCCTCATGCCAATAGTGACTGACTCTGCTCACGATGTTATCGCCGACCTGGTACGGCGCCTCAGCGACATCAGGTCTGAACTTGTGAGCGAAGCTGTTGGGAGCATATTGCTTGTTGCCCGCGTGATTGGCATCGACGCGCATCTGCCCGTCAAAATTAAGTGATGCGTATGACTTTGCCATGAAAGGGCAATTGACGGGGATTTGATGAAGATTGACGCCGATGCGGTGATACTGAGCATCGCGGTAGAAGAACATGCGGAATTGAAGAAGAGGGTCAGGCGAGTCTTCAATACCAGGAACCATACTGCCAGGTGAGAAAGCAGCCTGTTCCACATCCCGATGGAAGTTCTCGGGGTTCTTGTTAAGCACCAATCTTCCAAACTCCTTCATAGGGAACTGAGATCTCGGCCAAACTTTGGTAACATCAAAAGGATCAAAGCCAAGTTTATCGGGATCAGCTTGTCTAGGATCCATGACCTGAACATGGGCAGTCCACTCAATCTCCTCACCCTTCTCAATAGCTTCCCAAAGATCTCTCTTAGAGTAATCAGGATCCTCACCGCACATTTGCATAGCTTCACTATCGGTGAATTGCTTCTGACCGTGCTTTGCGATGAAGTGATACTTGATGTAGACGAATTCCCCATTGGAGTTTACCCATTTGAAGGTGTGACAGCCGTAGCCGTGGTTGAAGCGCCATCCTTGAGGAGTTCCGTGATCGCTGAAGAACATGAGACCTGCGTGGTTGGCTTCGGGGGTGTTGGCGAGGAGATCGAACAAGGCGTCATGGTCCAGAAGGAAGTTTACTGGGTTGCGATACTGGGAGCGGATGACATCTGGTCCTTGGATAGGATCACGGCAGAAGAAGACGGGCTGCACATGGGTCAGTCCACGATTTCAAGAGAGAAGTAGAATAATACTGACGAAGTTCAGGCCGACAATGTCATAGTTTCCTTCCATGGTGTAAAATTTAATGGCGAAACCTCGGGGGTTACGAGCTTCATCTGGGAACTCTCTTCCGAGAGTGACAGTAGAGAATCTGACAAACACGGGTGTCTTTTCTCCTACAGAGGACAAAAAGTTGGCTTTCTAGGATAGAGGTCAGCGACTAGCGGCACATGTCAGATCTATGAGCTTGACTTACGGTGAGTTCAGTCACATCTTGAGTGCATTCGAAGTATCCAAAGGCACCAGAGCCACAAGGGTGAACCATGCCTGTCGTCTGTCAGTGGTATGCAGAATTTGTTTACTTGCGACATGCTTACGCTCAAGGTTCTTTGATCTGTTGAAGGTCTGTTGCTTCCTAACCCCAAGTCAGGTTCTGAACCCATGCTGTGACGGGGCATACTTACTGCAAGAGGAATGTGTCACTGATCAGAGGAAGTCCTCCAACCGTCTTGCTATGAGCTCTGACAAAGCATCAGCATATAGTTTAGTATCGCTTTTCCACAAACTTACGGGTCAGGGAAGGGAATGCCTTCATTGTTAGTGAAGTACGCCCCATCATCCTCCCTCTTCCCTCCAGCCTGAGCACCAGAGACCTTGGCGATCACATCAGCTGGTCCCTCATTTGCACCTTGCATGTGACTCATTCGAGGAGGTCGACGTTCTCCTTGAGTCTCAGCACCAATGGCATTACCAATAGCCTGAAGAGGGTGCTGACGAGGGTCGAGTTGGTTGGAGTTGAGAGACATGATGAAGCACAGGCGTAGTCTATTTCACATCAGAGTATGTGAACAAAGGACCCAAAGAATGGGGATCTGAGGAGCGCAGTAGCACAACTTATATAACATGGAAATACTTAATCGACAGCCTGTGAGACTGCATACTAGCACCGGAGGTACCTCCGGATCGTTGACACATTACCAAGCCATATATAACAAAACGTGCATGAGCGTGCGACATGATGATAACAAACATGAAGTGAGAATCGGAAGTTTTGAACTTGATCGGAGCTTTTGTTCCAATTGGAATCCATTCATTGGTAAGAGCCGTCGAAGCTGACATCGTGGACGTAGATATGCTAGCATGTTGTCGTCATGGGAGGGTAATAGACATAACAGACCGCCTCGGCAAGTTAATCTTCCAGCAATCGATGATCCTCTGAGCCAAACAGTGTAAATACATAAATAGAACAATTAAGCATATTGAATGCGTTGTCCGAATGTGGGGGTAGTTAGTTGGCCCCGAGCGAGCAGTTTAGTTGACTCCGATGTCATCGAGTTCCGGGACACCTGATTGGTGAACAATTCTGCCACGAGGTAAAGTGCATGATAAGCCTGAGTTCCTCGACCATACGGATGAGTTCTGATACTAATATATGAAGAGGAAGACATATAAATTAGTAAGGCTGACTACCGCTATGGCTGGCTAAATGGAACTCTCAACTCTGAGTCCTTTTCCACCCGGCTTACACTGAGTCTGAGAAAACCCGACGCCTGAAGACTTTGTATTCAGATGAGTAGTAAAATAGACAAGCGAGCACTAGATGCAAAGGCCTAAAACTAAATAATTATGAGTTTTGTGCTCGGAGGGAACGGCAGCGTTACCTTCGCTATCGTTGTCGTCGTATCAGAGGTCCATGCGAACCTGCTCTAATCCTGCAGAGTGGTCTATTAACCTATTAGATGGATAGGTAAGTTCAAAGATCAGGGAAACACTGGTCTCTCTTGGTTTGAATAGAACCTATTGATATTCTACTCAAACTAGTGCGGGTTGCTAAAATGAGTCTTGAATACCATAATCTCAGACCTTAACGTAGACAGTGATCCAAGATCACCAAAAAACCAGACTGGACCCTGACAGCTAATGCAGCATGGCACATTACAACCTCATACTTCCGAGACAATCTCGCATCCTTGGAGATGAAAGCAGTTACGGGTAATTCGGTGGTGGATCGCAAATCTCAACATAGTGAGACATTCCAGTCGGAAACTTTACCCTACATCCACGAGTTTACGCTGATTTTAGTACCGGGATGAACAAAGAACGGCCCTTTGCAAATTATGTGATGGTGGGAATGAGGTAAATTTTTCGAGAAGTCTGATATTGCGAAATTTCATATCAACAAGTTCAGCTTCAAGTGGCTGTGGCGGAAAGCGCCCAGGGGCAGAGGAACAACAGCATATCTCGTTCCTGGCCCGAGTCAAATAACTTTCTTAGCGCGCGGATCGATCAGATCTGGACTTCCCGGCTCCGAAACTTTATCCGACTACAAGTTCCGATCTTGACTTTGTGAAACATTGACTGGAATTTAACCAGGCATTGGCGCCCAAGTTGGCAGCAATGAATTTCCCAATGCGTTTAAGCAAGCTCTTAGGACGTAGTAGTTCGGCGTTAAGGGTCTTAGGTCTTTGCTGTGCCTTAAATTCAGTAGTGATCCAATGACTATGATTACACCGTCGGATACGCCCCATATTGATATGCAGGTGATATGTATGTCAGATTTATCAAGGTGGATTGACCAATGGGTATTGGGGGAGAATACGAAAAATAAGCGATTGCTGACAATCGACGGAAAACCCGCAGAATGAGATGTCCGAGCAAGTGCGGTGATTAGAAATGAAGCAAAGTTGAATATGATTTCGAGAGATATAAATACGAGTGACTCGTGACAAACTAGGTAACTCACAAGCTCATCGTTTATCAACCATTACAAAATATCAAACTCAGAATATCATCAGACATCATGGTTACTGTTGCAGTTGCAGGAGGTACCGGTAAGGTTGGCCGTACTATCGTCGAGGCCATTGTTGCCGCAGGAGAGCACAACGTTGTTATACTCAGTAGAGAGGTCGATATTTCGAAAAACAAAGCCTCTGAGCTTCGGCTAACTAAGATCCAAGGAGAACGACGCACTGGAAAAAGAAATCGGAGCTTCCGTCCTTGCTGTAGACATTCATAATACCGACGCCCTTACTCAGCTCTTTGAAAAGCACAATGTGCACACTATTATCTCGACTTTGGGGATGAACGGACCAGAACCTATCGAGATTGATATTATACACGCTGCAGAAGCATCTCAGGCAACAAGACGATTCATCTCGAGTGACTGGGGTGTTCCCCATACAGAAGAGTACGCAGACAGGGGATAAATATTTTACTAGAACAAACAGCTGACGAAATATCAAAGACACGCATTGCAAGCTAATTCAGCAAACAACAAACTCCGTGCCCAAGACGAGCTACGAAAGACAAATCTCGAATGGACATCTGTTCATCTCGGATTCTTTCTTGATTTCTGGGGCTCACCTAAATCTGCTGCGAAGTCAAACTTACATACCCCTTCAACATTCGTCGATATCAAATACCGAGCCGCTGCTATTCCAGGATCTGGAGATGTTCCTGTCACGTTTACCTACAGTCGAGATGTAGCCCGCTTTGTTGCTGCGCTTCTGAATCTGGAGAAGTGGGAGGAAGCAACATATATTATTGGAGACAAAGTCACTTTCAACGAGATGATCAAGATTGCAGAGCAAGCTACAGGTATGTGCCACTGCACTGAAGATGGAGAGTACGGAGCTGACATTAGACAGGTGACAAGTTTAGTGTGACTTATGATAGTATTGAAAAGTTGAAGAGAGGAGAGTTAAGTGAACTGCCAGGCCATGAGGCCATGTTTGCTACAGTACCTGCACCCAAGGCGGTGATGAAAAAGGTGATGGCTGCTTATGGTTTGTGGGCCGAGAGTGGCGGTTTCAACTTGGATGAGAGCAAGGCTTTGAATACTATTTTCCCGGATATCAAGAGTATTAGTGTCCGGGAGTTTCTTGAAGATGCTTGGGGAACTCAGAAGCAGTAGGCTCGAGCTCATTTCGTCATTTACTATTCCCTTCATATACAATATCGGTGCCTTCTCATCATACTTTAGGCTGGTTACAAAGGGAGGCACAGTTTGTTGATTATATCCTCAAGTTATTTGTGTCCATCGAGATGTTTGTACCAAGCACCCATGCAAGCTACATGGCAATTATCTGCAATTCTATGACAATCTGGGATAGGCTGAGTCCTTAGTGGAGAGAACTTTCCTGTAGGCTGTAGCCTAGCTAACAGACACTTTGTCTCAGATCTGCGACCACCTTGGCCGTAGTTTGCCAAGTTCAGATCATACCCGTGTTTGTTCCTGGCCGATCACCAATGACATCAACCACTTCCGTCACTAGCCTTGGCAGATTAAACTCTTCCGAAACATTTCATCTTTAGATCTCGTATTCCGTCAATTCAGATCCTGAAGCACCAATCTCAGAAACCAGGAACCAAGATCCGTTACCCTAGCGCAGCCGCAAGCAGCCACCCAAACGCCCATCGTCGCACAATACAGATTCAGGTAATCTGCCCTGAATATCAAGCCATTCAGCCTCAAAACCGGAGGCGACTATCTCCAAAGTTGCAAACGCCGGGCGCATCGAAAAACGTGGTAGCAAGACACTTCATCTCTGCAGCAACACCAGATCTAGATGTTCAAAAATAGATGAGACTACGCGAAATAAAGCTAGACGATTATCGGAATTGGAAATGATTTGAGGGGAGTAGATGGTTGCGGGTGGTGGAGTAGATGCATCGTGGCTGGAATGTCTGGCGTTTTTTATCAAAGCCGATTACCACGCCGCCGCACGCGGCATGACGAGGAACACAATGAGAGAAAGATCGGGTGGCAAGGTTTTGTTGCGAAGAATGGTATGCAGGTCGAAGCATATAAACCCCCGAGGCTTGGTATGTCTCGCATTTCTCTTCATCCTCACCACACTCTCAAACAGATACAGTTTCACCATATCGTCACTCATTGCAACATCACCACCACTCGCTCTACCGCTTCGAGCTCAAATACAACCCCGTCTTCAAAATGAAGAAGTTCTTGCTCATCGCCCTCTCGGTCACCGGCGTTCTCGCCGTCCAATACTCCCCCAGCTTTCCCCTCATTGCAGTCCGTCAAGTCGTAGAGGTTCCCTGCAAGGACCAGAACCTCAAGGACTGCGGCATGGGCTGTATCCAACTCGACTGGACGTGCTGTCCCAGCCGTGCGGGCGGTTGTCCTCCTACAGCGTACTGCGAAGTCGGAACGAATCAGCAGTACGGATGCTGTCCTAACGGCAGTGTCTGCAATGGTGAGGGTGGTGGTACTACCCGTGGAGCTACGAGCACTGTTGTTCAAGGTGGAGGGGGCGCCGAGACTCAGTCTCCTGTCTTGGAGGGATCTTCGACTGCTGTTATTGTTCCTCTTCCTGTTGATACCGCTTCTGTTCCTCCTATTGTTCCCAGCGCTGTTGAGCCGGTTCCTGTGCCTGCAACACCATATCCCACGCCCGACACGGTTATTGTCAATGAAGGATCGTCCAAGAAGTTCAGTTTGATTGGTGTTTTAGCTGGCGTCGCTGCGCTCATTTTTTAATCGACCTCCGTTTTCTTTTGCCGCAATGGAACGATGCAGGCTACCTACTTAGAATGGTGTATCTTGGACAGGACAGATATGGCTGGAGAATTGCGTGAACATCTCAGTAGACGAGCTTCAACACGCTTGCATCCCATGGAATGTAATTATTGTTACTCAATTGAAGGAACATTAATATACTAACTCGAAGCTTGCTGTTAAAATTGTCGTATGTCATACCTTGTCGGTGCTTACTCACAGGTACTCGTCGAGATGGAAGAAAATAAACGTGCAAAATGTGGTATCTGTTACTTTTATATATTTTACGTTAAAGCAAAAGACCAGTGACCATCTGGCAATTTCTCATAACTCATCGCTCAATTAATCTTGACGCAGACCTTGCCCTGGTGCTTACCAGACCACTGGTACTCGTAAGCCTCACGGAGCTGCTCCAGGGTGAAAACCTTGGGGTCAACAACAGGTCGAAGCTTATCAGGGTTAGCCTCAATAGCACGGCACATATCCTCCATCTGGGTACGGCTTCCAACAAGGATACCTCGAGTAGTGCAGAGGTTAGAAAGACAGTCAAGGAAACCAGGGTCGCTCTTATCAGTGCCACCAACAAAGCCGATGATAGAGATGACACCATCGATCTTGACGGCGTCGAGGGACTGCTTCATGGACGTAGGACCAGCGACCTCGATGATGTGGTCGACACCAGCACCACCGGTGAGCTCCTTGGCCTTAGCACCCCACTCAGGAGTCTCGCGGTAGTTAATGATGTGGTCAGCACCAAGCTTCTTAAGAAGCTTAGCCTTCTCAGCAGAGCTAGTAGTAGCAATGACCTTTGCACCAGCAGCCTTGGCAAACTGAACGGCAAAGATACTAACACCACCGGTACCCTGAGTAAGAACCCACTGACCGGGGAGGAGCTTCTTGCCCTCAAGGCCGTAAAGACCGTTCCAGGCGGTGAGACCAGCGCAGGTGAGCGTAGCAGCCTCGTGGAAGTCGAGGTTAGAAGGCATGCGGACAAGACCCTGCTCGTCAAAGGCACCAACGGTGCGGAAGGTTCCGTCAGTTACTCCACCGAGACCGGTCTGGATGCTCAGTTGGTCGAGAGATCCGCCGATGTGGCCCTGGTTGAAGAGAGTGACGACCTTGTCGCCGGGACGGAAGCGGGTGACATTCTTGCCGACGGCGAGGACGGTGCCGGCGCCATCGGAGCCGGGGACAACGCCGTCCTTAGCGGGGAAGGGGTACTTTCCGAGAGGGAGGATGAGATCGCGGTAGTTGAGGGAAGCACCCTGAACTGTAAACCGTTAGAAGATGCAATTGATGTGGTTGTGAGATTGGGACTTACTCTTGACGAGGACTTGGCTGTCACCGAGCTCGGGAACAGACTTCTCGCCGAACTTCAGAACGCTAAAGTCCTTTCCATTACGGGAGGGGATGGTCCATTGCTTGACAGTCTTGGGAATAGATTGAGCCATTGTAAAATATGAAGCAGATGTGTTGTGTAAAGTCAAGGATTGTTTCGCTGTGTGAGATTGATGCTGATACCAACTAACAATAACGCCTCGATCTAGTCTTTATATATCCCCAAATCGATCAGATAAAAAAGATTAATGAAACCTATAATTCTCGAAACATGTAGATTTGTAAAGAATCAACGTTTGTGCATGAGATTTGTAAGTTACAACCCCAATTGTTCAATTCTCCAGCCTTGAGTCCATATTCACTGACGTAACCCTTGACGTTACCGTGATAGCTCTTTTTACTAATGGCGATGGTTGCAACTGCCGGGCGACGGGAGTAAGAGAAGGAACGAAATGAACCAATTGCGGGCTTTGGACTAAGAATTCCGAGTTCCACATGGTTCTTCGATATGAAGCCATGATGCTTTTCTTCGGTGGTGATGAGATCCACTAGTTACCCACACGGATCCGAAGGTGTCGGTGCTTTTTTCCCGGTTCTAGAGTGAGAGCCGCCGGTTGCTCGGAGCGTTGCCGCTTTTGGGTACGAAATGGTGTTGATGTTGACGTTTTGAGTGTCAAGTCATTGGAGCATGTACCACGTTGTTCAATGACTCGTACGTGGTTCGTGCATCGATTGAGTTAACGTGAGCTTGGAACATGGCATCTTGGCGTCAATACAGCCTCATTATCAGATCAAATCATACAACAGTCACTGTAAAATTCGTGTAATAATTTCATCAATTGGAATGAAATGGTAACTGTAAGATGACGATAATAGAAATAATTGGGTCATCAGGTGCCGTGAGCAATAACGTTGCCGGGGCTTACAATGAATTTGCCCCGCTAGAGTCATCTGCCATCAACACCATCTCCAGATCTCTACTCACGCTCCCCCAAAACAGAATCACATAATTCCCCCGACCATCAATGGCAGCTCAAGCACAGATCAACCTTAACGGCCTTGGACTACAGCTCCCAAGCTCCAGTGGATCCTCAGCACAACCAACCCCTCGCCGGCCCCTCACTCCAGCAGCAGCAGCGGCAGCAGCAGCGGCACCACCGACGGGCATAGTCGTCTTCTCGGGAGGTAGCGCCGCTAACAATCTCGTCGATGTCTTTGAGAGCGTTCGAGAAGCGAATCAGTGCACGCTCAGCTACGTGATACCCATTTCTGATAATGGTGGTAGCAGTAGTGAGATCATTCGTGTCTTTGGTGGACCTGGTATGTCAATTCCATTCCATGCTTATTTCCATCCACGTGGCTCTGGTAACTAACAGGGTTCTAGGTATCGGAGATGTGAGGTCCCGACTCGTTCGTCTTATTCCGAATGATGAAAGTCCCGAGACCAAAGCTATCAAGCATTTCTTCAATCATCGCTTGCCAAAAGTCTACACTGAGGCGAGATCAGAATGGTTTGAGATTCTAGAAGCAACGCATCCTCTCTGGAATGACATTTCATCACCCAAGAGAGAACTCATTCGATCTTATCTGAATAGCTTCAATCTTGAAGTTGTGAAGCGCATGAAGCCTAGTAGTCGCTTTGACTACTCTGGAGCGAGCATCGGAAACCTCTTCCTTACGGGCGCGCGACTCTTCACTGGTAGCTTCGAAGCTGCCATCTACCTGTTGAGCTCAATATGTTCAGTGCCGGATAGAATAGCAGTCCTTCCGGCTCTCAACACAAACTTTGCGAGTCACATTGCCGCTGGCCTTGAAGATGGCACGATAATCACAGGTCAGAACGACATTTCTCATCCCAGCGCTCCGACCGCTGCTGTACCAGGAGCATCAGCTGGCGTTCACAGCCCGACTGTATCGCGACAGGAGCCAACATGGGACCAAGATCACCACCATGTAGAGGATGCGAACCTACCAGGAACATTACCTGCCTTGCGCCGACCAGCCATTGCCTTCTCCAAAGAACGAGAAGAAGACCTACCTGCAAGAATCTCACGAGTATGGTACATCAACCCCTACGGCGAGGAAATCAAGATGCCTGCCAACCCGAGAGTCTTGGACGCCCTTCGATCAACACACAGCGTAGTCTACAGCATCGGCTCCCTTTTCACGTCATTAATTCCCAGTCTAGTCCTCCGTGGTGTCGGGGACGCCATTGTCAGTCCACAAATACGCAACAAGATTCTCATTCTCAATGGTACGACCGATCGCGAGACTGGTCCCTCGACAGCACCCTTCACGGGGCTGGACTTTGTCGGAGCTATCTCTAACGCTCTTTCTGAATCAAGAGGTCTGCCGAAACCTACGGAGGATGAGTACAGTCAGTACGTGTCGCATGTCATTTACATCGAGGGGCCGACGTCGCCGAAGGTAGATAAGCGAAAGCTTGCGCAGTTGGGTATTGATGCGACACGACTGTATGGTCCTAAGGATGAGAAGGGTAGAGGTGGGCGATATGATGCCAAGGCTCTGACGCAGGCACTCGAGAGTATCATTGGAAGAAAGGATGCGCGATCTGATAGAAGCCGACGAAATACTCTTGTCGGATGAGTATTGACAATCGAGAAACAGTAATATGGGGGGCGCTGACCTGGAATAAGATACCTTCTGTACGAACAACCCGGTTCACGCGGATAGAGCGGACCATTGCTCATGAAGGAAGATGGGTCATTAAATTATGATAAAACATAGAAAAAAAAATTGTATTAGATGGTATATCGCCGTGGTATGCATTCAAACTCCAGGTCTGACCGTAATGCCTGCCATTTCCACCACAATTCTCAAGACGCCAATCGCCCAATCCAACCCATAACATCCTATTCCTATTCCAGACACTCATTCCCAAGGCCGTAGCTTAACCTGATAATCCCATCTCTTGCTCATTCGACATCAGCCGGCGAAAAGATCAAGTATCCCATAACAACAGGCCAAGCCGTCGATAATAACAAGGCTCCCATGACTGAACCAAGAGACATTCTAACGCGGTCGTAGGGTCCCTTCCATCGATCGATCAAAGCGCAGGTGCTAAAGATCATGGCGCACGCGTAGAGAGTTGATGCCCAGAATATACCGAGAAACATGAGTGCTTCTGCGTCTTGTGGACTTTGGACGACGCCCGAAGTGTCGGGGACGACGAAGTTGGAGAGATTGTTGCCCATTGTGGGGGATGTAAGTGTGGATTGTCCCTGGTATGTGGTGTGTAGATTGGTGTAGAAGGTTTAGGTGTAGATGTAGGTTGGACGCAATGTAGGGTTGCAATAAATCCCTCAAATTAAAAAATATTGTAAAAGAGTATTAAATCACTCGCCAGCGAGGGAAAGAAAAGAATGAGAGAGATTCTGCAAAGGCTCCCTTCGTTATTGAAGAGCGAATGGCTCCAACAAAAGAGAAGAACATGATGCATGAGACGTACAGGGGTAGCACACCCATCACAGCTTCAGCCAATTAGAGTGTCAGGTCTACGATTCACTGAGGTCGGGGCCAAGACGACCCGGTCGCGGATGCGTCTCGTTGGTTGAAACATCTGCGACTCTTGGAATAGCGACCAATTGAGCTTTACTCTAAGCGCGCGGTATTGATCGACAAGTTGTGAGCTGATGATGAAGCCATTCATTCACAATTTACAGACCATATAACTAATAAACTCTATTGAGTCACACTCATGCTTCTTTATTTCTTTGACACAATATCTTTCTTTGACTGGGCTCGTCGATGTTTGTACTCCAGCTCTTTTCCTGTTTTCAGATCTGTCTCAGATCTGGGACGATACCGGGATGTGACGTTGGTAAAACCTGCTGGCAAAACAGCCATACTACGACACTAGGCTTGTGAAAAAAAATCGATAACAACCCCATATGTGGGGTATTTTATATGTATAGCATTGATTAATATTGCTTGGCTTTATCGTCTTGGCCGAGCTGAAACGAGTTTGTTCGTCCAACTTCTCGGATCGGGGACAAGCCGGGCTGCCCCACCCCTGGAGCTTGGGCTGAGCCAGGCATTCGGGAAGAGCATGTGCTTCTGAAGTGTCGGCCCTGAAGGGATCGTGCTTTGGGATGGTTCGATCTGAGATTACTGAACTCTATTCCCGTATTGGTAACTTCCTCGTCTGATATCGTGACTGGTTATGGTGGTGGTGAGAAGAGGGAAATGGGCTGAAACCCCTCTCTCCCCCCCGCAACCGACTTGGTGATATCGGAGTCTAGGGTATGCCAAATTTAACTAAACGTCCACTGAAGTCGCGTCTGGACTACCTCCGACATCAGTGGCATAAAAGTAATATTAAACTGCAGACTATGGAGTAGATGACTTAGTGGGATAATGTACTATTTGAGATCGTATCATTTCCCAATTTAATGGTGAGCGTGGTAAATTTATTCTAATATATGGATTGCAATTAGACAAAGATGAACGAATATGAACACTCTACTAAAAAGCTCAAAATACCGAAAGTTCACAGCATAAGATCAAAGGTTACAAAATTCATTTTGATAAAGAATGTTTTCTAAAGAGAGCACCGAATCTATATGCGAGTCCAGGAGAGATATGGTCCTTGGAACAGCCATGGCATTTTCATAAACCCAAATCACCACAAAGTTCGCTAAGGATGATGCTCTGCCTATGGAATCTAATCGGTGGCATTACTATAGATAGGAGATGCGGGGCAGTTAAATCTTGATCCTGATTTGGTATTGAATCTAGTGAGGGCTGTGATGAATCCGGTTTGCCCAAGTCGGCCGGTGCAGCTCTGGAATACAATCATTTACTTAGTCTTCATATTGTCTAGCTGTATCTCAAGAAGTGAGATACTCAGAGTGACTTTGAATGCAGCATGGACATTATGAGATTATCTACCTAAGAAGTACTCGAGTCAAACTATTGTTACCAAGAGAGGAGGCAGGTAAATCAAACAGTCCCCTGAGACATTTGTCCATTTTTTCGTTTTCTTTTTCGCCACGTGTACAAATGAAGGCCTTGATGTGAATTTGTGCCCAGGCAAACTGCAGAGCAAAGTTTTGACACTTGTTTTGCTGGTATTGGATATCTTGTGGTTAAAGTTGAGCCTCCTTTGCGAAATGGATTGTGAAGTGGCATTATGAAAACCTAACCCGCCATGAGAACAAAACTGAACTATTCGAGGTTACTAATAAAAATATTGCAAGTTAGATTGAAGACGGTTTCGTCCATCCATTCAAGCACGTTGATTGATGCTGTGACATCATCGTATCCCGTAAACTTTCGCGGGAACGTTATCATTATACTTTCCCCATGCATCAAAACTCACAACCAAGTCAAATCACCACGACAACTTCGAATTCCACAGACAGGTATAAACACTACCGTATCCCACATAAAAAAGGCCAGAAAACAACTAGACCTTTTCCCCTTCATCACCCTCCCTTCACCTTCCACTACCACCAAGTCCACTCAAAACTACAACGCCAGACAAAATGGCCATCGTCGGCATCATCGACTCAAATCTCATAGCCCTGAGAAGCCGTCTTTCAGGCTATCGATTTGCAGGCACATACCCTGGCTACGGAAATCTGATTTACAACTGCAGGGGCCAGATCCTCAACAAGCCCAAGACTCAACCCCGGAAGGTCGTGAAGCCAGATGCGATCTTGGACAAGAACGAAAAGTCCCCGCAAAAGAATCCTAAGAAGACACCGGACGAGGCTGCGAGAGAGGTCAATATTTCCTGGTGGTTGAGGAAGAGGGCAGTCGAACGATATGACGATTGAGAACGCCGAAAATCATCGGATGAGACACCAAGGGCCAGATGATCGCCTTGCATCGATGTGATACCCAAAGACGTCAGTGATGAAGGACCGATGACTCAGCTCCTCGTGGCAATCACCAGAACGTCATGTCCAACCAACACAAGCTCGGAAAATTAGAGCATATGAGGGAGTGAAAGGGGATTTCAGCGGAAGATATTCAAGAGATGCCTGTATCAGAAGAAAGATCATATTCAGGGCTTCATAAGCGTCCTCGATACCTTCTTTTCTCACGGATATTTCGCCTCTTCAAGAATTGTCCGAGACTGCTCGTGTTACACTCGACAGGGTCTCCATCAGATGTCAACAAGGATCCGTATTCTATCAGAAACATAAATAACTAAGCTTAATTCCAATAATACCTGACATCTACCAGGTTCTTCTCGAGTTTATGCTGTGCAACACGGCTTCACTGCCGTCCTCTCCACCTCGAGCCTTCTGTACCAGAAAGTCTCGAACCCATTAGCTCCAGTGTATCTTTCTATGCTTAGAAAACAACTCATCCAACCCAAAGAAACAGTCTATGATACAAAAACAATGCTATGTAACCTCCTTGACCCGCGATGCAACTATCGGCGTCCATCCTGACTCCCTGTCAAACCCAGCTGCCAACCGCCCCCCATTCTACTTCTTCTGTGCGACCTAAGGAGGCCTTATAGTGAAGGGAGCCTAATTTCTATAGTAGTAATATTCAGAATCCCAGTTACGCAACGCTCTTGGCGTCTGCTCATACACCCTATCCATCTCAACATATCGACGGTTCATTTCCGCAGCCTGGGGCGGATCCCGTAATGGACGCTGGTACCCTTCCGGATAGGCCCATGTCCTCGGCGTCCTCGGCGTTCGTCTATACTCACCCCGACTAGCTCTACCACTCGAGCGAGATGTAGCTCGAGAAGGAACACGGGTACAAATATAGTCGAAGTCTTGTTCGTCTAGTCTCTCATCCCCATGAACTGTACAGAAGGGCGCAACGTATGGAGAATCGTTTTCTCGACGGGCAGGGCAGCCTTCTATTGAGCATTTATGGTAAGCACAATACCCTCCGGTTACCCCAGCCTCGGTGGGACATGCGGGATCGGCGCAGGCGTGAGATCGGCAGAAATGCGAGTTGGGATTGCCGTCTTTGACAATGTCAAAGCAGTCTTTCTTTTGACATTCATGTCGAGAGCATTTCTGGGAGTGGTGACTATAACGATCGGCGAAGTCAGGGCATCCTTGGGCGAAGCATCGGTCTAAATGTACGGTTAGCCTTGTAGAAATGAAAGAGAGGCATACTTACGCATATGGCACCATTTTGTAGTAGCGTTGTGAAGAACATCCCGGGGCTGCTGGCAGTCTGGCCGATGACACTGATGCTCATTACAGAAGCTAGAATCTCCCTGCACAGTAGCATCGCAGCCGTGTAAAAATTGACATTTGCCGTGACTCGCACAGTAAAACGTTGGGAAATTGTTGGCGTCCAAAACAGCGAATTGGCGACATCTTTGGTCGCCGGGGGTCGCATGGCAACGTTGATGTTGGCGGCACTGGCGTCCATCTCGACCACTCATTTTATCTCGAGGCAGGATGAGTGTCCGATGGTGACAGCCAGACACTCGACAATGGTGTTTCTTACAAAAGCGTGAAGAATCATCCTGGTCAGAGTTGCAGTCTGTGATATGGCATTGGAACTCTTTGGAGTGTTCTGTGCAGTATTGCGAATCGTTGGCGCGGGGATTATAACATTGCTTGCCTTTATCTTGCGCCTTGCAGGAGTCTGGGAGTATCAGTATAAGTCAGGCTTGTGACCCAGCCAGGGGACAAAAAACATACGATCGCGGCAGAGCCAGTCTGCGAACTTAATATGGGAGTATTTAAAATCGTCTCCCTCGACATCCAAGAGCTTCGTATCACATCCATACCAACTACACTTGGAGTCTAAAGGAGTCAGCTGTCTTGTAAAGAGAAATAGACTGGCTCCTTACGCGTGGTGCAGAACTTGTCTTTAGAGCTCGTGCTAGCAGAGCATCCCGATCCAAATTCACAAGAATCTGATAATAGTTAGTCTCTGATTAGGAATGAACTTGGGCAGTATGCTCACGCTTCTCGCAGTAGGTTGACCAAGCACCATTACTTCTGAATCTCACTACCTCACGGTGACATTTCCGCATTCCACACTCCGGACGAGATCCTTTGCTGCTCTTACTACCCTGACTACCGCTGCTTTTGCCGCTGCCCATAGTGAGAATCTAGCAAAGGTTTGTGTAGGAATGGTAGACACCCAGGTATAAATGGGAAGAGTGGATACGTGACAAGAGAGTGTATACTAATAAAAAGTGAATATATAATAAGATCAATTGATGATTTTGAAAGGTTTTGGAGTAGAGTAGTGTAGAAACTGATTCAAACGATGTTTTCAAGTTGCGCGTTGACGTTGAATTTTGGAGGAATATTGCCTCCTATATATCTTTGAGTTCGGAGCCTCAAATGAGTTAATTTGAGAAGGCATCGATTAGCCGAGATAAGGTATACTCGCTAGAGAGTAAATACAGTTCTTTTCGTGTAGCTCTTCTCACGTCGAGTTACACCCCGCTGTGCTTCCAAGGCGTATGCTTGATAGCATATGGAGCTTTGTAGTACTGCGGAAGCAAGCCTGAGCTGCTGCCTCTCGTACACCCAGAGACCTGGCTCCCTCTATCATCCATGAGAAAAGAAAGTCTCAAGTCTGGGGCGCAGCAAGAGCCTCCTCACTATGTGTACCATGCTGAGAACGAACCAGTCGCGAGTTCACGTCATGATAGAGTGCACAGTTAAGCCTCACACCCAAGGCTTTTGGACAATCAGAAGACAAGCTTGTCCGGCAAATACTGCCAGTTAGGTTTGCCAGTAGTCATTGCTTGCAAATATGCAAGCTTCATGGCTTCGAGTTGAGTACAGCATCTGTTCTTCCACTTCTTGCGAGCTGTCCGATTGAAGTCAAGCAATGATATCGGCACCACCCTCCCTTCTTGTTAGTTATCTCTTTCCGCATCTCAAACAACAATGGGGCTATGAGAGACAAACACCAAACAAAGGTGAGATGCAGGGGTTCATGTGTCAATTTTTGAGCCTCATCCCATCATGTATGCCGTGGCAATGGCTGTGCTCGTGTAGCGATCGTACTGTCGTGACCTAGCTGCATTCTTTTGCACTTCCATATTCCGTGCTTGTTGACCACGGACTCGCATGAGTCATTCTTTGGTCTTGAGATGTAATCAGGCGTTCGTAACGAGCTCAGAACTTGTTTGCGGCGCTCAAATTCAATGCCGACAAGGCAACCACGTAACAGGTCCAGGCATCGTCTGGGAAAATGTTGTATTTGTCAAAGAAGCTCTGTAGATGATCAGTACAAGGGGATTAATGACGAATTCCATTAGGCAGATCTATTTATGTCAGTATCGGTCGGGCATGTAGCAGTAATACCAGGACAGCTGCCTTTGTGCTTCAGATTACGACCATCTCACGATATCGGAGATTTCGCTCATGGCTAAAATTCATGCCAGCTCCTTGAGGCTCTTGAGATTCCGTGTTATTCGTGGGCTCTAGAGTTTGGATGGACGATGGGAGGGAGGAGTCGAAGCTGAAACTTGATTGTTGACAAATAACACCCTCGGAGCATCCGAGAAGGAGATTTCGGTGTCTACTGCAGTATTGACGCGGGTTTCGAACTACTTGCGACACTTCCTCGATGCCCTGAAGATAGCCTCACTTGAAACAGGTTGTTGTTGTGCAAGTTTAGGCATTGATAATGGTCACCAGTTCAGTCAGGAGGTGATTGGTATCAGATGCAGGTTTTTGATATTTGCTAAGGCAAGAGGAACTAAACCATTTCCAGGGGCTTCTCAGGCAGTCGGCAGGCACTAACAACCTTCCTCAGCAGACTCCCGCCTTCTTCTTTCCTTCTCTCTCAGCTTGAGTCCCACTTTCCCGTTCTATGCAGCTACCCGCCCTTCTCTTCATAGAACCCATTCGTCATTTTCCATCTTTCTCCTAATAACACATCCAACAAAACAACTGCCGATATCATCTGACCATTCTTTGTGACGCGCAAAACTGTTGCACTACAGTGCATGAACTTGCTGTGCCTAGTACAACCAAACCTTGTCGATACCCGCAAACAAACACCCAAATAGGCGAAAGATTCTAGCCTGATCACCAGATCACGACCATACTACACTTTGATGCATCAGCTCAGGCTCTTCTCGCTTCATCTCGCCTCTGATTAGCAGACAAAGTTACAGGTGAGAGTGTAAACCAACCTTGGGGGAGATAAGCGCAAATGCTTGTAACCAAAGACTCGATGGGCTCCACGACAGCATCAGACTGACTACAGAAGACTCGCAGGTCCTCTTCATTATTCTTTAACTTAGTATAGACGACAACGCGCAGTGACGACGTCAGATCCTAGGACACCGCCAAGAGAGCGACAGTGACGAGACCAGCGCGAACAAGACGACACTCCAACATTGGAGGCCGCCTAGGGCGAACCAAGACCATCAGGCCGAATGCGCAGCCATAGTTCGCCCAGGCCTAACAGAGGTACAAGCTTGGCGGCTAGCCGGGCATGCAAGGACAAGTACTCATCAGTCGCAGGCAATCCGGTTCTTGAACCACCAAACGATCGTCGATGCCCTTAGTCGCAAGCACTGCTTTCAACCTGTCAGTCATACGCAAACGCAGCATAAACATGATAGAGATGCTTCTTACCTGAGCCGACACCATCTCGACATTGACTCAATTGATGATTGACAACAATCGGGCCCGCCGTCATCTGTCTCTCAGCTGCGTCTATCTCAGCGACATCCTCTGGGAGCGGGTGTCGAAGCATTTAAATATGACCTTGACCCTTGCACATTGTCCTCCATCCACATATTCGCAAGAGTTACCAGATTGAGATCTCACTTCAGCCTGTCCGAGGTTTTGGGATGAGCTTCCAAGCATACCCTTCGAATTCCAGGGATGGCCGAGCCAAGCAATCCTCTGCATAGCCGATTGTGTACCTATACGATCTTGATGATGGGCAAACCGCGCCGGATTCGTTGGCACTCTTTCAAAGTTGCCTTCTTCGGACCGATTGCATGATGGTTTCTATTCTTGAAGCATCAGCAGTCGGTTTGTTTACTGATTACATGAGATGAAGTGGATACATACAAAGAGTAACGTGTCACAAAGACGTTGGAGTGCTATCATCGGTAAGAACTGCTCTTGTTATGAGACCGTATGACTGACGCTGACGATTTTCCCTTTTCTTCGCGGCAATTGTTCTGTTTCACAACGAAACGCTCTGCCATAACAAAATAATTACGGGTTCTTTAGAGCAGTCAGGTTTGGCGAATATCGCCTCAACCCACGCTTCAGGAGGCAAAAGAGGATGGGCGCGGTCTCTAGTCATGAAGGGCTGAAATGTTGCCAAGGCGAACCAATACCAAAAATTAAGGGTAAAGTTTCGATCGAGAGGGCTGCGCATTCTAAATTATTGGAAAAGAGGCTCGTACTGTTCGATCTGGATACCAATGGTTACTCTTGTATGAGTACAAGTTTCTCATCTGACTTCGCCATCAGCAGAATGTCCATGGCTCGTCCGATATGAACTCAATCCCCCTCAACTCCCGGACCACATCGCACGTTCCCTTTCCAGAACTCTGACGTTTCTCCGAAGCATTCTCACGCACCCTGATCAGAACAGAGACAGCCAACACCGCTTCTATAGCCAGTGCATACACCATACAACGAGAACTCTAGGTTCGTCATCACCCTTGTCCAGACATGTGACTTCTAGACATGTCTCAGAAGCATGGAGCACGAACTGAACGTCAGCTTTACCTTAACGTTACTGATCAAACCTAAAGTACGATACCAACGCCACGATGTACGCCTCATTTTCTATACCACAGGAAAAGTATTCAACTCAGATGCGAGTTGCCGAAAAGATGATGTTCATGGGGCTGCCTCATTTCAAAGATATTCAGCCAAGATGCAAGGAATGCAACAGAAAGACGGACGGGCCCGGTCAAATATTTGTTGGCTATCAAGTTCGGAAAAACAAAGTTCTTTTCATGACTGTCAGGCCTGTGCCGCCCAAGTCGAAGAGCAAGGTTCGTTCTAATACCCCTTCTTGGCCAAACTTGCGAGTCATCCTGACGTACGATTCTCTAGTGATCATTGGCTTGGGCTACCATGCAAGGCATTTATGGTATCTGCCGGCGCTACACTTGGATGAAGTCAAGTTATCTCTTGGTCCTGTAACCAGTCGATCATGCTGCTTCGAGGGAGCTCCGGAGAGGGTTTACAGGGGAAATACAAAGATTTTCGCTCAACGCTCATTCACATGCGTCAAGAAGGATGTGGAGTTTCTCCCTTTGCATTTGACTCGCACGGGACCCATCACCTGTGTTACGTTCTGAGGCAAGTTATCATTCTGATCCTCAGGCTCCCATCCCGGTTTCCAATAGCTTTCAGATGATATGCTGTTTATCTCAGGCTCAGTTCATAGGCTGACTTCGTATCTTTCGACTTAAGTGCCTACCCTCATGCTCCGAATTTCTTTCAAGCCTTCAGAATCTCACACTCGGCTTATTTTACAACGCATCATCGCCATTATGATTTTCCCTACAGCCTTCCCGCTGTTTTGTTGTTTGCTTCTATACCAGAAAGCAATAACACGACTGAAAAGAAAATGTTGATCCCCTTTTTAGTATCATCTTCATAGATTCCATGTCATTCCTCCACATTCAACGCTCCCTGCTCATCGCAGAGACTACCATATACTTCCACCTTCCTCCTTTCCAAGCTAAACTCTTACTGACTCATACATCTTCCTATAAATCTCATATAATAGCGCCAATCCTCGATTTCGAAGTTGCCTTGTGCCCCAGACGAGTATTCCAGATTAAAGCCACGACGTATCTACGACCCTTCTTACGACGCACCAGCCCTTGCGCCCCAAGAAAAAACGCCCTGAGCGAGGTGCTTTACTTGATATAAGTGAACTCTCTTGAGGCTACTCTTCACACAACTAAGCATATCGGATATCTTTGCACAACATACCATTCAACTTGGTTACCACGAGTTCGGGAAGTCTCTATTCAGCGGACAAATCCTGCGAGATAATTTATCTACGGTTTGGTATCTATGAGGCCGAGCTTTAGAAGAATTCTCACTACAACACGCTTTGTCTTCTGCCATGGATCAACCGAGCCTGGCATAGCCACCAGGATCGGGTGCTCACTGCTCAAGAAGTAAGATACCGAAACAATCTAGACACTTAAATATAATTATCGTGAACTACCAAGATACTTTTCAGCAAAGCCTGACATTCATCCATATCTCCGTCTTATGCCACGCAGATACTCTCAATAGCTACACGAAGTTCTCTCGGGCAAGTAGTTCCGTATGTGATAGACGTTCATCTGGCGTCTTTGATCAAAACCTCAACCAGGCCAGTGTATTGACCCGGACGTTGCGTTGCTCTTTGTAATGTGAATACTTGCTGAATAAACAATGTTTACTGTCATTACTAGGGTTCTTTAGCTTCTAAAACCTCCCAAATATTTTCTTTCTCTTCTTAATGAGTGACAAGGGAGGGCATGCTATTCTACATGAGACATGGAGTTATCACGAGGATACCCAGTCTACTCTTTAGTTGTCCACCATCCTGCGAATATACTTTGGCACGTCGAATCAAATCTGAACCTGCCTTTAAAGTTACTCAGGTCAAGGGTTGAAGATAAGCTTTCAGACACAGAACTCTGCTTCAAATATATGAGATAAGAATATATGTTTTACAATTAGTGGGTACAGGATGGTACGTGTCATAGGGCGAAACCTTCAAGTGCTCGACTTGAGGCAAGAAGCTAGACAGCAGCAAGAACATCACAAGCAACGGCAGAAAGACTCTTCAAAAATTGCATGGTTCTATTTATCATGCTATGCGAAAAAATAACTTCACCGGCCATTGACGTAACTGGCGTGCGGCTACTATCTCCCAAAAAATTGCAGTCGAAAAATTACTCGTCTGCCTCACCTACTCAAGCTTTGCGCTGAGAGGCAGCTTGCGAGAGCTGCTTCCAACATACACCGTCTTAGGGTGGTCAGTAATGACCCAGTTCTGGGAGTTCACATCCCAGTTGCTCAGATCACGACGTGTCAATTGAGCGGTAAACATGGCACTCTGGCCGGGCGCAATGTTCTCGATACGGTCGAAACCGCGAAGAACACGAACAGGCTCGTTCTCGCCACCGAGGCTGACGTACAGCTGGGGAACCTCGTCGGAGGTTGCATTACCAGTGTTGGTGATTGTGGCTGTGACGGTGTACAAGATATCCCACAATCGGGGGTTACCACCGGGAGCACCAGAAGAGGGAAGACGAGGCTGAGCTGAGCCGTTGAGGGCGTTGGGAGGCAGAAACTCTTCGGCGGTGGAACCGAATTGACCGTCGTCGTTGGAAGCCTCGCGAGCGGAGGAGGAAGTGTTCAGGAAGGGGTAGATGAACTTGTAGATGTATCGGACACCCTTGGGGAACGTGTAGTCATCGAGATTCTTGCTGATGTTGCCAAAGGTAGGGGCAGGGATGGTCTGACCAGCAGGGGGGGAGTATGTGCTGTTAACATTCTTCTGGACGTTGAGGTCAGAGTACTCAAAGGTAGTCCAAGACAGACCGTAACCAAATTCGTAGAGAGGAGCAGCGGTATCATTAGGAGTGCTCTTGCCATTGGTGCTAGGA
The DNA here is from genome assembly GCA_002982035.1 of Fusarium algeriense. NCBI lineage: Eukaryota > Fungi > Ascomycota > Sordariomycetes > Hypocreales > Nectriaceae > Fusarium > Fusarium algeriense. The sequence continues at coordinate 83,757 of PVPY01000108.1, forward strand.
GATCGTCGATCGTAGTGACGGTAGTCAATGAATACACCCTCAGTGAAGTCATCCTGAGGAGCGCCACGGCCGTTGTTGGCCTCATACATAACCTCGGTACCGTAGCTCTCACGGGTCTTGCCCCAAGTGAAAGGAGATCGACCAGGGCTTGTCTTGCCGTAGAGGATATCAGCGATGGCATTGCCAGACTCTTGGCCAGGAACACCAGCCCAGACGATGGCGGTGATGTTTGGGTTCTTCTCGTAATCGGCCAACAGGACGGGGCCGACGGTATGGAGAACGACGATTGTGTTGGGGCAGATGGCTGAGACGTTCTTGATGAGCTCGTCTCCCTGTTGCCAGAGGGTGAGGTTATTGCGGTCGCCAAAGTTGCCGTCAACCTCGATGTAGCCTTCACCAGCGTTGGCGTTGGCGAAAACAATAGCGGTGACGTTGGGTTGGCTGACGAGAGCCTGTGTCAGGGGCCACTGGTTGCTGTTCAAGATGCTCTCGTATCGGGTACCGTCTTCAGCGGCCTGGCTCTGGAGACCCTGGTCGGGGGTGATCAAGTAGGGGAATTGAGAAGTTCCAGATCCCCAAGACATAGCAAGGGTACCGTTATCGCAACCACGGTCGTTGCAACCGTTGGGTCCAGCGGGGTTCGGGCCAGCGTCTTCTCCAACGACAGCGATGAACTTGGGCTTATTGAGGGGAAGAGCGCCGTTGTTCTTCAGGATAACGGAGCCCTTGGCAGCGGCCTCACGGATGTGCTTCTTGTGATCATGCTGGACATTGACGCCAAAGTTGACTTGTTCACGGTTCTCCTGGGCAAAAGTATGGACGAAGCCAAAGGTATCGCGGGTCCAAGAGGAGAAGTTGATGTCGGGGAGGTCCTCAACGGTCTTGCCAACCTTGAAGAAGGCAGCCATGATTCGAAGGGCCATATCGTCAACTCGCCATGCGGGAACGGTTCCGTTAACGACAGCGAGAGTCAAGTTTCCACCCCAGAAACTGAATCCGGAATCGAACTCGGTGTCACCAGGCATGGTCATATCGAGACCAGCGACAGCAGAAGCGGCACCGGTGTGCTGAGCTGCCCAATCGCTCATGACGAAGCCCTGGAAGCCCATTTCGTCCTTGAGGATTCCGTTGAGAAGCTTGGAGTTTTGGCAGCCGTACGAGTTGTTGATCTGGTTGTAGGAGCACATGACGGAACCGACACCAGCGCGAACGGCGTCAGCGAAAGGCCAGTTATAGAGTTCGTGCATAGTCTTGTCGTCGATGTTGGAAGAGAGGGACTCGGAGATGTTGTACTTGCGGGATTGAACGTCGCCTCTCTGTCGGAAGTGCTCTGTAAATAGGTCAGTTCTCAGTTCACCTCACGGCTCGTCCAATTGGCTTACCTTGTTCATTTGCGATATAATGCTTAGCGCAAGCAACGGTACCTCCATCCTGGATACCCTTGATGACCTCTGCCATAGCATGGCCAGCCATGTAAGGGTCAACGGTGAAACCCTCCCAGTTTCGTCCACCAGCAGCAACACGACCAAGAGGGCCGGTAGCAGGACCAAGAGCGATATCAATACCCTTCTCCTTGAACTCAGTGCCCATTGCAAGACCTCTCTCGTACCAAAGAGACTTGCTCCAAGAAGCACCAGCTGTGATGCCAGCTGGAAAAGCGCTGTTGTAGTCGGAGAGACGGATTCCCAGAGGACCATCCTGAAGACAAAGACCTCGCATACCAAGGCGAGGGATTGATCCTACGTTTCCTACGCATCGTTCACCTTGCCATCTGAGAAGTTGTTAGCCGAGCAAGCCAGGATGCGCTGTTCTTGAAGAGTTACGTACCCAACACCAGTGGTCAAGTTGACCTTTTCGAGCAGAGTGAGCTGGGACACAAAGTCCTTAGCTTTGGCGTAGGCTTCCGCCCAGCCAACGGCATTAGGATCCATCCATGGTGAAGGATAGTGAGGAGGTGAGTAGGCGAGTGTATCCCTCGTGACAACCTTTTGAGAGTCAGTATTCTGGTCAACAACCGCCACAGCAGCCACCGTCGCGAACGATGTTATTAACGAGAGACGCATTCTCTATCTAGAACTTCTCGCCTCAAATGTGATTTATTGGAGACGAATAGGGGGATCAAGTAGGCAATTGCGTTCACAATGGTGACATGGAAATGGATAGAGTCATGTAGATACAACATAAAAGAGCGAGCTCAATGTAGACAGGCTCAATAAGAGTATCTCGGGGATTTTGTGTCTTGGTCAAGGGCGTTGACGATTGTGGAGGGAAGATGGCAAAACGAAACGAAGCAAGGCTGCAAGGGAGAAAATAATCGCGATTTGATGCGTAGCGCCCGAACGAACGAACGAACGAACGAGGGCTATGGGGACAAAACTGAGATGAGATGAAGAAATATTAAAAACTGACCTTGACGCCAGCCAAAGTATCTGGAACTTCAGAAGCAAGAGCAACTGTATCAGTGCCAACAGCACCCAATGAAAGGGCTGCAGCGACCCAATTCAGCTTCATCCTGAACGAGTCTTCTTCCTATATATAGACAGGTATTGTCTGCGAAATAGGTGAGTATTTAATGTTGACAAGAGGGATCAATGTCGTCGATTTAACATTGAGGGAGAGCAGACTAACAGCTAGTCCAATCCAATATATTGGAAAAGAAAGGGACTGACTTAAAAGTCTAAGGGAGCAAGCCACAACGAAGACGATATCCACGAGTGTGAAGAGAAAGGGAAGACATAGAGAAGAGGTGGTATTCAAGATTTATATATTCATAAATTAAACATAGTCACCACGTGCAGTTAAAGCAACGTAAAATGTACACGCACGACAGACGCAGTGTCTGTGTGTAGTAGTCAGTGGAGCAGCATTTAGACAGGGTTTAGGATGCTGAACTTTGACTAAGTAAACACTGCCTGCACATCCCTTCCCTCACTTTACTCCGGGGGGGGGCCGCCTCTCCCGAAGCTTAGCAGAGATTAATAACAGCACCGAGTTATAACTTTTGGTAAATCTCCTCCCCCAAGTCCATCGTCATTAAATGCTGTGTCAAGTACCCCACAGCGTTGACAGGCCCGTTGCTGGGGAGGGTCGATCACGCCTGGTATTGGACAATTGGTAAAATACACGGCATTCAACAAGCTCAGGCTGGGGTAAAAGGGCCGATGTTGGAAGCAAGTAGACCCAAAAGGATCATGAGCTTTTGGCAGGCTCGTCTGACCATCGACTTACATGTAGAAATGTGCAAGGAACTGGAAAGAAAAGCTCAAGAGATGGTAGTATTTGGGCTGGGGTATCTTGACGTCACATCGCCTCTCTCCTCGGACCAAGACCCGAATTAACCCTTTGTTTACCCATAACAAGAGAAGGTCGAGTCAACAAGTCTATGGCCTCTTAGATCATGAGCGTGTTTGATCTGATCTGATAAATTCCCAACTTCCTTGAATTGCCCTTCCAAAATCCCGATGCTAACGTTACACTACAGAGTACACTGAGCCGTGATCGACATAGTTAAATTTACCAGTGTCATCCCTCTCCAAATCCTGTAATTAATTTAAGACAAAGTATATCAAAGTAAAAGAAAAAGTCTAAACCGCCTCAAATGCCAGACACATGAGGCCTTGCACAAAACCCCCCCCCCCAAAAAAAAATTACGAACAAGTTCTCTCGGTGCATTTGCTCCTTCAATTGCCGAACAACACCAGATATTTCCCGTCATCATCATCAACCCAGTTCCCCACGATGCCCTTGCTCCCCGCCCCCTTGGGGCCCTTTTCTTCCCCGCATAACGAACCCCAG
>PVPY01000110.1:3588-20097 GCA_002982035.1 Fusarium algeriense
GTACTCGGGCTTGTGAGGCTTGGGAGCCTCATAGTGAGGCTTAGGCTTAGGCTTCTCATAGTGAGGCTTGGGAGCCTCGTAGGCGGGCTTGGGGTGAGGCTTGGGCTTCTCGTAGTGAGGCTTGGGGGCCTGGTAAGGCTTCTCATGGTGAGGCTTGGGCTTGGTGTACTCGGGCTTGTGAGGCTTAGGCTTCTCATAGTGAGGCTTGGGAGCCTCGTAGGCGGGCTTTGGCTTCTCGTAGTGAGGCTTAGGCTTAGGCTTCTCGTAGTGAGGCTTGGGAGCCTTGGGCTTGGTGTACTCCGGCTTGGGGTGAGGCTTGGGGGCCTCATAGGCAGGCTTGGGGTGAGGTTTAGGCTTAGGCTTCTCATAGTGAGGCTTGGGAGCCTCATAGGCAGGCTTGGCGACATCGTAGCTGGCCTCGGCGACGGGAGCGGCGAGGATGCCAGTGGCAAGGGTGAGAAGAGTGACAGCAGACAGCTTCATGTTGGCGATTGTTGATTTGGTTGATTAAGAAATCGAAAAGGACTGTTGGTGTCTCGTTAATGAGCGCGAGAGAGAAGATGCGAGTAAAGAGTGGATGTGAGTGAGTGACTGAAGAGCAGAAAAAAAGAAGCGATTGAAGAGAGGATATCCTTCTCTTTTATGTTCTTTTTGCTGGATTGTGATAAAATCTACTTTTAGATGCAAGTAGTCCAGCCTTGCGATAGTACTGATTTCGGTTCCCGGCTCATAGCGGAAGGTCCTCAACGAAACTCATTGGTAAGGCAAATTCATTATGCCAGCTGAGAAGCAATTGACGTGCTCAGGGGACCCAAGTTACCGTGATTGGAGACTCCGAGGTTATTTCGGCCAGGTGCTAAACCGCGCGGGTAGAGCACTATTGGAAACTAATTCAAGGATGTTATGAGAGTGGCTTACAGAACGAAATTTGTTGTCATGTCTTATTGGTCAAATGTGTTTAGCCGTCCGGGCTAGCGGTGTCTAGACCGTCTTACCCCTGAGCTTAGGTCAGGTCGGGTGATATCCACTGATTTACCGTCGTGGAGATTGCTGATGATCGATTGGCTTGGCGATGTACATATGTTGACCTGAGCTAAGCTTTTTTCAACTCCGTGGATCTCATCTGGGGAATACGAGATGGAGTTTATTTCTCAAGACACTGATTGGAGGGGATGCGATGGTGGTTTGTCGCAGGTGCCGTTGAGGCGTCTGTGTTTGCAGAGGTTAATCTTGAGTCAGCGCTAAATTCAGGTACCAGGGGCTTTGAGACTGTTCCCGTGAGTGCCGAACAGGGCTTCAGGGGTTACACCCAAATTTCTGGAGATCTAGACCATGAATTGCCTTCCTTTTTTTTCTTGGTTGGCTTGATCTTGAACACGAAGGAGAATATCGCAGTGACATGAGGACAAAGTTTACAGTGGCAACGATCAACGCTTAACCGCTGGGGCTTACTTTTTTTTTTAACCATATTGCAAAAGCAGCCATTTATTGGAAATAGTTCCAAGCCTCTCAATTATGTGAGCGTCTAAAATCAGTTCATGTGGCTTTTGATGGCATAATCTTTATTTTACCCTACAGCATGATGGCTTAATTCACCGTCCTAGAGTACGCGCCGAGCTTGCAGCTCCGCTCAGCTTCGGAGAGTTGGCAAGCCACCTCCGCGTCCGTGCAGATTGAAGCTTCTCTGTCATCTGAACTTGGGCATCTTTCATCCAAAATCTGAGATTGACGGGATTTTTCAAGGTCAAGGCTTGTTGCGGATGGTAGCACTGAGGCCCTCCATGTCGTACTCTGTACATGATCTCACCTAAACGATTTCTATCCTACCAAAGTTCAATGTCTCCCCCAGAACCTCGTTCAAAGCTGAATCATGGAAATAAGCCTCCCCAGTCAGCATGTACCCTCCATTCCGGCCAATATCACTCTGCAGGCTCGCCACATCCAATTTCTGCGCCTCCCCATGTCCCGCCCGTACCTTCAGCGCCTCCATAGGTATTTCACCATCATACTTCTCCTTAAACGCAATTTTTCGTCTAATGTCCTCATCCTTTGGCGTAAACACGTACGAAACCTTGCCGCCTTTCACCGCCATCACAACATCGCCTTTTTCAGCCCATGCCGGTGCAAGGATGAGTTTGCCGCTTTGCGTCTTGAATAGAGCTCGGACCGTCTGTGCGACTTGCAGGGTTTGTGCAAAGTGTGAAGCCTGACTCTTGCGTTCTTCCGAGATGGCTTTGCGGTCTTCGGGTGGCCACGGCTGATCAGGGTAGGTTGCTCGGAGTTTGGTGTAATCGTCTTGAATCTTGGTCATGATGGGCTCTCTCTTTTCGATGAAGGCCTTCAAGATCGGGGTTTCTTCTGTGATCTTTGCTTTTTCTTTGTTGTGTTCTTTTACGTAATTGTTCACCCAGTCGTCAAGCCATTGGCAGAATCCAACCATCTTGCCAATCGTGGTTGAGCCTTTCCATGTTCCAGCTGTGAGAAGGTCGCAAAGAACTTCTAGGGGTGACTCTTTTGTATAGAGGCGCATGTTGAGCGCCACATCCAGCAGATGAAATGGCGGAGCGTAATTAAAAAAAACTCTTTCAATGCTGCAGCTTCCTGGGCTGGTTCATTCGACTTGGAACTCAACGTGATCATGGCCTCCATATCATGCGCCAAGTCACCAAACAAGTTTGACAATACGCAAGACTCGATAATTTCCAATTGCGCTGCCTCAAGAAACAAAGACTTACCATCTGGCGATATAGATGGGCTGTTTGCCATTTCTGAGATGCCCTTCATTGATGCACCAGCTTGCCAGATGAGAGGCCTCATGCCCCGCGAGTTCTCAAGCCATGGGACGGCATACCACGACGGTACGTCAAGTTCAAGCTCCTCTATCTTATTGTACTTGATTGCTGAGTATTGAACGGACGTGTCTCTGGCCATGTCATAGAAGAAGGGAGTGCGATATCGTGTGGCCAGAGAAAGCAGATTCATCGGCTCAGGCCCTGACAAAAGACAAAGCGCTACCTTTTCAAGAACCAAAGGGAATTCGATGGCGTAGTCTGCGTGGAGTGATGGCCAATTTTCTCTGTTCTGTAAGTCCCCGACTTGTGTGATCTGGTGATGATCCTCGGTGCCTTGTTTTAAGCTTGGATTCATGAGAAGCGTTTCTGGTTTGATCAAAGCAAGCCCGCCATACACCATGTCTCTCGGATCACGAGCCTCGCGATCTTTCACCAACTTGAACCATTCCTGCAGGCCAACTCTGTCACCCTCAGAGATAGTCCGACGCGAATCGAGCAACGAAACGGCTTGATCAGGCATGTCATTAAATGAGGTCATTATCTGTGCAAACATGTGAAGACCACTGGTGTTCCAGGCGCTGAGAAAATTTCTCATCCAACCAAATGCAACAGAGATATCATTAGGAAAATGGCTTCTTTGGCGAGACATAATTCTTGTAAGACCCAGAGCCTTTTGAACCACTTTCGGGTAACAATGAAGAAGACGCACAGCACCAAATGCCAAAGCGACGTTGTACCAACTCTTTTGTAGAAAAAATTCATCCGATTCAGCAGCCTCTGTAATTTCTGGTAGCCGGGTTTTGATCATTTGAACAAGGTTGGTTACACCTGGTGAAAAGACATGAGGACAAGTACCGAGCCAGATGGTGACTTGAGTCGCTGAGCTGTAAATCCGATTCATCATTTGAACTTGTTGGCCCAGTTCGGAAAGGTCGGATTGGTTAATTAATGCAAATGGCGTCGATGCAGTAGAGCCCTGGATGTACTTTTCTCAGCTGTAGTAGAGCTTGGTATAGGTTAGACTTGACGTAAACACCTTTGCCGTCGCAGAGGATCTTGTCTCTGTCGGTGGTGTCCTCGGCTGACTTTGCATCTTTATCTGCTGGTTCAGAACGCGACCGGGCCAGCAGCCTGCATCATATCAGAATTGAAAGCTGGCTGAATCTTGCGTCTTGAACTCACTGTAAAGAGTTCTCTTGAGTGACGAATCATGTCACCTCTATCCTGCCAAGTCTTCTTAGCTGAAAAGCCGACCTGGCGATATAATTTCGACGACCAAGACGGAACATTATTTTCGGCTTGTCCCGCTTGTTCGATACTCTTGGCACTCGTACTGTCAGACATTGTTTCAATGAAAAGTCTTGGATTGAAACGAAACAACGCCGAGATGTTTCTCTCGAATGCTAGCAACTACCCTGTATTTAACCGGACATAAGCAATCTTTCAGGCGGGGGCAGTGCTGGCAAATCGCCTATCCTCAATGGTGGACACGCTTCTGGGACGTCCAATCATGTACGTGATCAACGGGCTGTGTGCGTGCTGGGAATGCGACGTTGGCTGCTAATTGACAATCGATAAGACAAAGATTAGCGATAAGTTATGCCTTTCCCTTGTATTCAGCTCATCACATTCTACACTAGAGGGCAGTAACTAAAAGGCGCATCCTCTTCGATTTAAGGCCAATGATAATTGATCAAGAAGTGTTAGGTAAGCTTAATGTCCCTGTACTTCTGAGGGAAAAAAAATACTGTGAAGAATTCAAGACTTCAATTCGGTAACTATGTACGGATAAAATGTAAATCAATTCCCCTTCATTCAAGTCCAGCTGCATGAGCCTACTAAAACTGGATAGCTCATACGTCACCGCCTAAAACATTCTCTGCGTGTTCATCATATATCCTTGAGGATTCATGCATGAACTCATATCCATCTGCTTGCATGACTGCGAGTCTGCGACTGATTAATACCCTTCTTCAGATTAAGTCTCATCCCTTTTACTTACACCATATTCAGAATTCATCTGTCGTCTACTTGTAGCATCGGCCATTGATGCAGTACTTGGCAGAGTTCTGGCAGCACTCCTTCTTGCAGCACTTTTTGGTTCGGCAGCAAAAGTTTCCAACGGAGCACTTTCTTGGGAACTTGGCTGGGCAGACCCTGGCGGCGAGCTCAAGTCCCTCTCCATGGGATGAGAGATCATGGCCTTTCTCGCCGGCGGTTCCGAGGTCTGGGAGTCCGGCTGCGGCCTCTTTAGCAGCAGCAGCGGAGGCGAGAGGGACGAGGACGAGGAGGACGGCGCTGAACTTCATGTTGATTCGTTTTGTGGGTTCAAGTGCAAACTTGGTTCAAGTGATGTTGTTGATTGTCGATAATAAGCAGCTGTGATTTAACCTACCTTGGATAAGGCACGATGCTTCTTCCCTCTTATACCTCAACACACACCGCCATCGATCAACGGCTCAAAATTTCACCGTCTTAGTCCTCAGAATTTAGTTGTAATCCACTTGCAGCCTTATCTAACTGATAATGGAAGTTGAGAGATGACTCTCTGTCTCACTATTCATACTTTAACCCAATAAAGTCAAATTAGCCAGCTCAGGGTTCCATCGGAGGGTATAAGGCTGATTAGAAACGGCGATCATCCCCGCAATTCTGCCAGAGCTGAAAACTTAGCATAAATATGCCATAATATTACAGGGTTGAGATGACGGATTATCGGTGATGGATGCCTTGTCGGGACTCGCGCTGGATGATCGGGCTCTCTTGGAATTATTGGACTTGTTCTGCGTGATTTATGTGCACAGTATTTTAAGCATAATACTGTCGTGGTTAGAATCAACGTGTTGATTGGCTATTACGTGTGATTGCCTAGCGGTGCATAACTGTTAATTTTAGAACTTCCCCGCAATGCATGCCGAATTGGGATATCGGCACTTGACTCTCATAACCTAGAGTTCGCAATGTCGATGGAACCTATGATTGACGCTCCAGATGATCCTTCTGTCAGATACTACTGGCAAAGACTCCTGAAATAGAACAAAGAGTAAGATTTCGCGTTGAACTGTAGGATATAAATGAAGTTTCAGAACAGTGATAAAGGAGCTATGCCAGAACAAAGCCTCAATAAGAACAGTGAATGAGAAATAAAATTAAAAGGCAGTCTCTGCTGCCTAATAATAATGGGCTCAATACAGACAAACGTTCTCATACAAACATCCATAAGAGACGCATTAGAGAGCTAACCCCAAATCTAGTAGACATAATCCAGCGTTATCCGGGTAAGCTCATCACACCACAAAAAGCACAAGAAGGCAGTACAGGTTACAATGACAGGCAAGGATAAGCCAAGAAGTGCTGCTTACAAATACCGGAACAAAAAGTTCCCTGTCAAAGTTGATCCTACCAAGCTACTGGAACGGCAGATCATCTGGTTTGCCACCGGCTTCCTTGGGAATAAGCTTCCCGAAAGACTCGAAGCTGCTGTAGAAAAGGCAAAACTTCAACAGCCAAACTGGCAACGGTACGCAGATAAAGGAGAGGAGTGGCCTTCAGAATGGGACATGAATGAGGGTGACGCACTTACTGATGCTATTACCCAGGTTCTGAACACGCCTCTTCGTCATGGCGTGACTATTGAGTGGCTGGGTCGGACGGAGGGCAATAATCGTTAAGCACCATGCGAGAGGCAGCAATGAAGGAAGAATATGACAGCAATTAACAGCTTAAGGAGTCCCAGTGTCGATTGAGATATTATACAAAAATTGAGTTTTTATAGTTTACAATCAAGCATCCTTCCAATCTTTCTGCTTCTTCAAAAACTCCTGCTTAAGATCCTGATACTCCTCATCATCTTTACACCTCTCCCAATACTCCCCGAATATCAAACTCGCCCTCTGCTTCTCATCCTTATCAGGATGCACATCACTCTTCGGAAGTTCCTCCCTCGTTCCCTCCTTATACTTCCGCCCACCAGCATGATTCGCATATCGTTTCGCACGCGTCATACCCATTTGTATGAACTTGCGCCGTCATATCCATACCCACAAAATCGCGCTGGTCTTTGAACTCGTTGAACTTGGCCCATAAATCTTCAGCGCTTTTTCGCGCGATGGAAACTGTGCGGAAGCGCCAGAGGGGAAGAATGGCGGATTTGTAGGGTTCGAATGTTAGAACGCCTTGTTCGCCGTGGCCGATGCGGTAGGACATGCGGTGGGCTTCGGATATTGTGTCCATTATTAAGGGTTTGGCTTTTGATCGTGAGGCGGCCATGTGGGTTCTGTGAGAAGAAGGAATATATCATTTACTGGGAACTGTAGTTGTATTGCACTGACAGTATTGTAACAGAGACGCTGCATTTACTCTCAATTGAGGGCAAATACGATATTATGGTGAGTTTGGTTCTGTGAATATGGAGATGCTGGCTCCAAGGGAGGATCTATGACGTAGGTAGATTGACCTTGTGAGACATACAAACAAAAGCGCAGATAGCGATTCACTTAGAACACTAAGGAATAATTAAACTGTTTAGCCCCGTACTTATAGTTCGGATAATTCCTCAATGGTCGCTTGTTATGCGGTAGTTTCTTCAATTCTGGATCAATTGACGGTATAAATTTGAATAAGCTTTTCAAGGGAAGTCCTATTCGACTAGGATAGACTGCTCTTTATTTTAGATGCTCCCATGTTCAGCACTTTCTCAAGTACAATGTTCCTTGGGGTGACTTCATTTGTATGCCCTTGATGCTCGGGCTGAGGCTGCAAGGTATAGTTCCACCTTGGATCCCTAGGCACCTCCCGGTCGAGCGGCGCTATTGCCGAGTATGGCTTAGGTTCCATATGCTGTCCCTGTTTTCTTCTCAATACGCCGTCTAGAAATTCTTCAAGCGTTAATGGGCGGCACCAACTCATTGGATCAGCGTAGGATACAGGTTCTATCCCGCTAGTGCCGGTGCAGGGCATCGTGTGATTCTGTGCACGAGACACTGGGACAGAATGAACAGGAACCGGGATTGTTGAAACGCGAGTGTTATCGTTGACCCTGCTAGCAGCTCGGGACTTCGGAGCAGGAGCGGGCACTATTGGAATATAGGTCTCATTTGCAACCGTTATCCTTTGTATCGAACAACCCCTCTCAACAATGCCGTCTCGAGGGTGAAAGTTGCTACCCTTTGTGGGTGACGCTGGCCAACCTGGAGATTCGATCATCTCTTGTTGATATTCACGCGTTATCTCGACAGGTAGCTTACTTCCATTTGCGGGATGACTTATGGCCGAGTGTTTTGTCTGATGTGTTGTGTGTGATCTTGTAGTATCACTGGGACTGGACTCATGCGGCTGGCTTTCTGAGGCTCCCGTCTCCGTTGACTTAGTCGCGGACGAATCACCTCCCGATCTTCTTGGACCATTGACCCCTGAGCTAGGCGGCCCGGTACTTGAACCTCCGCCGGACCCCTCATCCGGATCGTCCCTTTTTGAATACAGGCCGATATTACTCGGCTCTTCAGTCTCATTTTCACTGCTACTCTCACTCTCGCTGTTGCTATCGCCCATGTCGATAAGCTTTTCTTTCTGAAGCACTGGTATTGCCCTCGGACGACCTATGGGTTTCGACAAATCTGATATCCAATCTGGTGTCTTGATCTGACAAAGAGAATCGATATTGTCCATAATTACGTCTGAGAGATCACTGTGCTCAGATTTGCGCCGAGGCTCCTCTACAGCAATCAAACAAGTCCACTTTGAGACGAGTGACCATTTGCACGCGATGCGTTCTCCCTCGCGGCGCAATGTATCATCACTTGGGTAATCCAGCCAATGTCGACCATGTTCCAGGTCGCTGACAAGCTCTCGCGCCACGAGCTGGAGAAGTAAGGGGGCTTCTGCGTGGAAGAGGCTTGGTTTGATCATGCGACTTTGTTCCCGTCCTGAGGAACTAGTTGTTTTGAGACGAATGACAGCTCGGTTGATGGGAAGGCCCGTCGCTTCAAAGAGCATCAAGACCTTGTTCGTGACAAAACGGACTTAGCATCGATGTATCGGTCGGTGACCTGAGGTAAGATTTGTCTGCCCAGGGCCTGAAAAATCCCATGGTGAACTATGTCAGAACGGCACCTCTTTCGTAGTGTTGGTTCGATTACTTACCGAAACCCGCTTTCTGTCTCCTCTCCTATATCTATCTTCACAGGCCCGATGTGCGTATGCAAAGCTGCCTTCAACATAAGCACGACTCTATCTTCCCATCCTATCAGAGAGTTGGCTGGCACCACCTCAGAATAGCCGCCTCCTGCTTTTGCTATGCCCTCGACGAGGCTATGTGACACGGCATCGCCGATGCCAAGGCAAAAGAAACGAACGCAATAATCAGAAAGCACACGGGCCGAATTAACAAATTCAATGGTCTCCTTTTCATGCCAGACCTCACCGTCCGTGAGGAGGAGGATATCGGTTGTCATCGAGGGCTTTTCCGAATGCCGACTGTCAAATATTGCCCTCAAGGCTGGTAACAGGTCCGTACCTCCCAGAATGTTATCAAATTCGGATCTAACGTGGTCTAGTGCTTCGTGTAGAGTGTGTTTTGACTTTGCCTGAGATTTCGGCCATAAGCTGCAGTACCTACTGCCAAATGACCAGACATTGAAACGCCGGTTCGCTGGGATCCCATTAAAAAAGAACTTCATAGCCGATTTTTAAGTCCAACGTTTGTCCCGCATAGACCCAGAGAGGTCGGCAACGAAGAGTATCTCCGAGTCGTGCATCGTGGAATCACTCTCCACGAGGATATTGGAAGGGATGGTGACCATAAGGGCGTGGTGATCATGTAGCGTTGGATGGTGCTCTAGGTAAGCATGAGGAGTTGAGGAGCCTGTATAAGGCCTCGTCACAAAGTCAAGGACAAAATCGCCACCCAAAACTGACAAGGGCTCCTTGAGCTTCACAGTGACAACGTTTGACGGTGCCTGAGACAATGAGTCTCCATGAGTAAAGTCGCTCCAGCTGTGGGTAACCCGAGGTCTATGACGATGCTCGTACGATATTTCATGGGTCCTGCTAATGACATTTATAACTTCGTCGGTAAAGATGGCTTCTGCCGTAATGGACAGGACATGCTGGGCAAATTTGCCTGAGGCTGTCTTTTTAAGGTAAGAAGTGGGCAAATCGTCATAGCGAGGGGCAATGTAGGTTGGGATGCTCAAAGAGCTGATGCGGGTCGGCAGGTTGTCCGGGATCTTCTCCTTGAGCATCATCACCAATGAAACTTAAGCTTTGAGCTTTGTGTGCGGCGGCATGTTTCCCAGAGCAGCCGTGAAGATCTCCGCGGTCTCCTCTTTGACAAGAGCGACAATCTTGCGATTGTGTATGGCGCCTTCAAAGTCAGCAACGGCTTTGTCAAAAGGCTTAACTTTTGAGTTGATAACTGTGTTATCTCCTACAAAGAAGCGAAATTTGGTTAGGGAGCTCGTCGATGGAAGAGGGAAAGAGAAGTATCCCTCTCGAATAATGTCGTCAGTGGTATTCGAAAACAGGAGAGTAACAGTCATTGTCGTGGCGAGGTCTAATACACGGACTGAAGTCGATGTCTCGCAGGGTGACAGAACCTTATAACTTGAATTTCCCATGCTGGAGTCAACTGTGGGGGCCACCTCCTCGTAATGCGCTCCCAGGAGCTCTTTTGGGACACAGTACATCCATGATCAAATATTCGAGACCCGTAAGTGAGATGGACGTCAGTTAGGACACAGTAAAAGCAAGAAGGAATGAAAGACTTCTTGTGTTTTGGGTGAGGTGCATCTTGCCGTGGTGGCGATGCTATAAATGATGCTCTGGCCTGGTACAATTAGCCTTCGGTCTGAACAGTCAATTCGCTCACCAACGGGCGTATTTATGAGTTTGAAGTAACGATGGCTTCTCCTGTGTCTTTCGGCGACGTATATACGATGGCCAAGATTGCCTATCGTTTAGGGAGAGCATTCACCAAGGGCCGTAAGTCTGCCCCAGGTGAGTTCCACGAGGTCGAAAGTCAACTATACGCACTCAGCACGGCTCTGGAAGCTCTCAGGAAGGCGATAGATAATGGAGAAATCCGATACGGACTAGACATTGACCCTGATAATGATCCCATAACCATCATGCTGTCCAGCTGCAATGAGACATTATCCCACCTGGACAATCTCGTCAAGAAGTACGGTAGCCTTTCAAGCACTGGAGGTGAAAGCAACAGTAAGGAGCCCGCGTTTACACGAATTGGCAAGAAGATCAAACGGAACTGGCAGACGATCCAGTGGACTACCGAAGGAGGAGATATCGCTACGCTTAGAAGCCGGTTAACTCTTCACACGAACGGTCTCGGCCTTGTCCTTGGCACTGTCAATAAGTGAGTAAAGAGTTTGCTCACTACACTCAAAGCCACTGTAGCTAAACCTTGTAGCACACGAACCGCCAAGATGAGCACTCAAGTTTCCGAGTCCGCGGAGATCCTACAAGACATTTACCAGTGGTTCCTTACCAACCTGAAGAACTCCGAAGTACAAAAGTCTGTTTTACAAACCAGTTCCGAAGCCCAGGACAGTACTGCGATTATTTACTTTAACCTACAGACTGACAGCTTTGTCTGCCATCGCGCTGCACTTCAGCTGTTCAATCGTTCGATAACCCAATCGGCGGACAGACAAAGCAACATATTCCAGTGCCATTGCGTACAGCACAGCACCGAAAGTACTCATCTTCATGAGGATCAAGTATCTGCGTTGGCATGTAAGTTTCGCCACATTCTACTCCTCGGAGAGAACAGAATGTTTCTGATGTAGTCTAGTTTCTCCGTCAAGCTTCCCAGTCAGACTATCTGGTAACCCAAGATCCTGGATTATCTACAAGATGAAAAACAGAGATACACATCAGTTGCAAAGCCTTACGATTCGGTCTTTGAGTCTGAAATGTGAGAACCTATAGAATGTTGAATAGTGAAGCTGGGCGATACGGGTCACTAACAGGTGTACGTAGATATGTCTAAATTTGAAGAAGACTTCGTCGATCGACTTGCTGTTCGAAAAGCAAGGAAACTTCTACAACAAGGCATGAATACGTTGATAGCTCATCTATCTACGGCATCGGACCATGTCCGAGTACTCAACTTACTAGGGTAGGTATAAAATGGCATGACATTCAGTTTTATCAGACTATTAATTGATATAAACATCTTAGGGATACTTAGTCGACGTAATTCATCGATTCAGTTACTTTTTTTCTCCGACACAAGGTCATTCACCCGGGATGACATAGCATCAGTTAACCTATTTCACTATAAGTCGTTGCCCGCGAAAGATGTATCTGATCATGTTCACTCCGCATCTCAAAGCTCGTACGATAACCACGCTGAGCTTGTGATTCACTTCAAGGCAAAGGAAAATGATTGCAGGGATATTTCAAAATTTATTATCTACCGTGAGTAACCGACAAAATTTGGAAATTGAATCCTATCAGCTGACAGCCATATACACAGTCGATTCCCGCACAACATTGCAGAAGATAGCTACAGAGGGAACAGGATCATCTCTGAAGCTAGGCCCTGTGAAATGTGCAAGCTTTTACTCTGATGAAGAGGAGGGGAGTAGATTTGGCGGGCTCCAGGTTACTCTCTCTTTTACCAATGCAGAAGTTAAGCTTCCTTGGGTTTTTGTATGTATTAGGAACTAACCCTTCACTAGCGGCCCATACGTTTCTGCTGAAATTGCGCCAGATGCAAGTAGAGTTGATCGCCATCAGTCACATGTATCCTCGGTCCGATGAATCGCTGCTTCTTCACTTGTACGTATTACAGCATCGTACAATACCCGATGCATTTTCTAATGGTCATCAGGCAAGTGGATGAGATCTCCTGCGAAGATCTGCACATAGAAAATGGAATTATTGATATTGTTATGTCTCGAGCAAACAACCGCCATCGTTTGATCATACGAAGCCAAAATGGATATGCAGCACTAAGTCAAGAGTGTTCGTGAATCTTTTGCAGACCAATCAGATACTGACCTTTCGTCCAGTGCCCGAGGATTTCACATCGTCTTTAGAACAAGGAGCTCGACCTGATATGGGCGCTCCTACCTACGTCGTACAAATGCTGGAGAGGGAGGGGGCAGTCTATCGATAAATAGGGAGGAGAGATGGGCTTGGACAAATTCGTATAAGTGTCGTAGCTACTGACAGTAAGTTCTAGGTTGTCTAAGGCATGCCTGTCTGCTGAATACTTGATAATAACTATCTAATAGATAATCATCTACTAGAGCTTAGCCTTTCAACTCTGCTAGCATGATGTCTGTTTAATTTATTCAACTTATTCATAGCTCAAATTTAGTTAAGGCCATATAGGAAGTGTGCAAGCCTAGTCGCAACGTTGAGCTAGTTTTGTATATATGAATTGCTAAACTGTGTAGTGGCAATTGGCCGAATCTATAACGGATGAACACTATGCGACAGTTTCACGTCTTTTGTAAGTAGAATTGTGCTTGGCTGCTGACAAAGTCAGAGAGTATTTATAAAGATAACTCAAGTTTATGTGAGCCGTATTGACATGTCAGCAAGGTAGGTCAAGGTAACGGATTAGAAGTTTTAGGTATCAAATTGGTATACCTCCCATGAGCCAAGGTGGTAAACCAGTTGTTTGTCTTAGGAGCTCCTCCTGCTCCTGCTCCCGCTCCTTTCTGCGTACATCGTCAAGTTCACCACAAACAACCCAGTAGCCATTATTAAACCTTGCACCAGGAATCCCACCTAACACGCCCTCCTCAACCCATGGTTTGTCCAGCAGACCAAACCTATCACCAAAGAAGCGCCATAATTGATAGTTCGTCGTACCTATTTGCTGCTGGTTTCCTATGCGACGAGTTACCTCGTTATGGAATGGAAGGTACGCAATCCATGGGATAGAAACTGCAAAAGGAGCCCGCATGTGATCAGAAGTATGACGGATAAAGAAGCCATCCAGGATTTGAAACAGACGTCCAAGTGATGTTGGTTTAGTGTTTGGGATGCCGAGTTTCAACGCCAAGCTTAACCTATCCAAGCGGGGGAATTGAGTATCAAGAATATGAAGGATTGCATTGAGATCCCCTTCGCGTGGAATGTTTCTGTCAGAAACGAAGTCTGAATCAACAAACCATTCAATCTCGAGAGATGTTATAGTCGATAATCTCTCTGGAGCGATGTACGCTGGTAGGTCGAGAAGGGTTGCACTTGACATGCAGATAGTGCTTGTGCGGTATAGGACATCAATGCCTTCGATATAACTGAGAAGAATTGTAAGTATGTCCGGATAAGCTTTCAACAGGAAACTTACGCTTGTCGGCAAGATAAAAGCCATCCCATAGCCCCAACCCAACGTGAATAGAGCTCTTTAACCTCCTTAGCCCACTGGCCACGGTAGACTGGATGGCCTATACACGATGTATTATGAGAATATGGCTTTATAGCATGCTTTGTCTCAGAGGAAGAGCGGCGCATAGATGGGAAAATATCGTGACAAGCACAGCCGCCTGTCCAGTACCAAGACTTGGGTCGGTTTACATCCGACCGCAACCACCATTTCTTGTGAGGCCAGCAATGACGAAGTATCGGACTCCTGTCGTTTTTCTTGTTGGGATTGCCTGCTCTTGGTGGCTGGTCTTCAGTGAGGTCCAAATGAAAAGTCTGATCACCAAATGCCTCAAAGAGGATTTGCCTCCGTATCTCAGGGGGGAGCCCCCGAAAGACCGGAGTGATTTGTTGTGACTGGGTTAGAGCTTCCATTGCAGGCGGCGGTGTTAAAATATTCATGCGTGGATCAGGAAGTTTGGGGGGGTTGGGAAATGCTTTTCTGATTCTCGTTGCCTTGTTGTTTTTGTGGGAAAAGAGGACGGAAAACGAGGTTGGGGCGTTGGGTGCAGAGAAGAAATAGAGCTGACAGTGCACGTGAACAAAGGCGGGGTAATATTGTATCAAACGAAAGTGCTGTGCCTCGTTAAATGCTTAAATATCGACTTTATCGACATTTCTAAGACATATGAGCTACTTGTGACGTCAAAGATATCGACGAGTTGATTTTGAACCTGAACCTCATGGAGCTCATCTACACCACGCCAGGCATATATACCATCCCCATTAGGAACCCATTGAGCAGATGGAGGAAAGTTCACTGGAAAATGCCCCAGTATTGATTAGCTGTTTATTAAATTGCCTGATATACTTGTGGCAAGTGGAGAAAGTGGTGAGTATCCCTTACATGACGAGGAGGCAGCATTGCTGTGCTGGGCAGGGATTATAGCCAATTAGACCATCTGGATAAGAGAGTACTTTAGTTCTCATATAGGTTATGAGAAATTAGAAGTATCAGTCTAACCAGCAGCAACTTTACTACTAACTTACTACTCTCTTAAAGCTAGCTATTAATCCCAATCTAAGATAGTATATAGATAGGCCTGGTACCCGCGGTATCAGCTCTACAGGCACACCCGAGCTGCCTTATCGTGTCTAAAGGGATAGAGGTATAGATCTGCTATCTGCAGTATCAGCAGTACTTCTTTATACACCCAAATTTACAGCAATTTAAAGTACTGTTAATACTACAGGTTCGATTAATTGAAGCCCTTGCTGGTACCTCCCATCTGCTTAATGGGTTCCTATGTAATCATCTAACACTATAAAGGCTGGAAAATAATCACATTATAGCTCCGGCTAAGTTTCCTCGGCCCCATCTTTTCCTAGTATCGCGAGCAGCTTTCCGATCTCCCCAAATCCAGTATCCTTTGTCTGCAGTTGCATCCCCAATTATTATCACAGTCATCTGTCACCTTTGTATCGGGCACCAAACAGCGCCAGATCTGGTTACCCACCCTTTTCATTCCGGGGCAATAGTCCAGTCGAATGTGTTGTTTCAACTCGTTCCATGCGTATGTCGTGATAGATAAAATGAATGGCTTCCGGAGATGAGATTTGCGTCGCTTGACAAACTCGTCAAGAGTCTTGAGCATCTCATCGAGATAAGCCAGTTGCAGTATTGGGTACCCATTGTCTGTGTACCCAACTATGGCAAGATCTAGTTTGATCCTAAATGTAGGCCGAATAAGTGCAGAAGATGCGTGTTAAGGATGTCTAGTATCTCATGCAACTCTAGTAGATTTGGAGCTGCCATGCCTTTGTGTTTATGTGTGCCAACCGACCAAACAACTTCAAGGGAGCCTATGATCGAAAGCCGTTGAGGAAGGATAAGTGCCGGTAAGTTTTTAAGAAGAGTTTTGCTACCTATATGGATTGTGTTTGTACCATAAAGCACCTCGACGCCCTCAATATAGCTGTAGGAAATCTAGTCAGCACGACCTGGAACGGGACTTTGCCTAAGGTAACTCACACTTGACGACAGGACAGAAGCCATCCCATAATCCCAACCCAACAAGATTTGGGATCTTTAACACAATTGAACCAAAACACACAATGATACGCCTCGCCTTCACAGCACAAGTCGTCAGCAGGCTGTTCCCAACCCGGGACAGTATTTTCCAGGTAAAATTGCGGTGGTGTTAGACGATGGCATACGCAGCCTCTCCATTGCCAGTACTTTGGCTGGCTCTTATCTAGGCCTAGATTTGAAGATGTTTCTGGCCAGTAGTGACCACGATCCATGGCGAATCTGTGGTCGGGGTCCCTTCTCTCCGGCCGGTCATGCCTCAGTGGATGTTCCAGGACGAGATCTATG
>PVPY01000111.1:0-65472 GCA_002982035.1 Fusarium algeriense
TGTATCAGACTTTTTTCCCTGTATCAGACTTTTGTGCCCAACTTAGCTTGCTAAGTTGGCCACCGTCAGGTTGAGCTAACGGGTAAGTCAAATGCAAAAAGATGGACGGCCCCCTGACCCACACGATCTACGCCTAAGATCTCTATCCCGATCGGTGCGGCGCGTTCCAGTCAATAGCCCCACTAGTTTAGATCCAGACTCTCTGCATGAGACTTGGCCCAATCACGACACGGCGCATGCAGGCCCATTCAGGGCGACATTCTTCGGACCTGACAGCCCGAACAACGAGGCTGGCAACGATCGCCACAGAGGTCCCCCAGGAACAAGATGAGCTCCTAGCTCAATGACGACATTCCTGGCTCGTCCAGAACGTCCTGGGGAATATGGATTGGGAATGCGGACTGATGGGCGAGAACAGCCCAACGTGGAGACAGGCATCTGTGAACTATGGCAACTCTAATGGCGACGAAAACAGACAGGTCGATGAGATGATGAAGCCACGCGATGCAGTATAGCCTTGCCGGCTGATCATGCCTATCTCTGAGGTTCTTATAAACGATCAGGATGCCTCGGAATGAAGCTTGAAAGTCTCATACGGACTCACTCCAACGCCCAACTAATTTGCTAGCTGCGTCTCTGGCGACAACTTACACCATGTTGTTGTCACAAGGGCTGCTAGCCTCTACACTCCTTCTCGCCGTCAAGGCACAAGATGGTATTGACCAAGCCGCAGTCAACATTGCCACAGGATTTGCAGAGACTCTCATTCAACATGCTTACACTACTCTCAACGGAGATTCTGGAGGTGCTGGAGATGCTGGGAATGGTGGAAATCAAGACCAAGTGGTCGATGCGACTCTACTCGACAAGCCTCAAGGTGTAGCCGACAACGATGCCAGCGTTACTCAGATCATACAGGGCCAAGTTACAATCGAGACATACACTCGTCCCGGAGGAAAACTATTTCCCGTGACACTCCTTCCACACCCAAGAATTACACTTGCCCCGACCAGTGACGACCCTTATGAAAGGATTATCCAGGCTTACACCGGAGGTAGCGATGCTACTACAAACGAAGAAATCACCATTGCTGAGCCGTCGGGAACGAACCCGGGTACGATTATTGTCGATGTTCCTGGCACCGCTTATTCTTCTTTCTCATCGGGCCAGGCCGGCGCGTTGACTATACCCCCTTCGAACGACAACCCGACAGCCACAATTATTTCAGCGTTGCCCAGTGGTGTTGCTATTACTGGTGAAGCTACGAGGACGATTCCCGCGGCTGGAAATGCCCCTGCGACTGTTGTCATCCAGACTCCTTGGGCAGATGTGCCACCAAGCACTCCTGGTGTAGGAGGCGCTGTTGGCGGGAATGCGGGAGGCGGCACTTCCAATGCTCTAATCATTCAAACATACACTGGAACTGAGTACATCACCCAGGCTCGAGTTTCCACTATTGTTGGTTCTGGGGATGGTCAGAGCACAGTTGTCGTCCAGGTTCCGAACCAGAATCCAGGTGGTGCTGTCACGATTCCTCCCAGCGACAACAACCCTTATTCTACGATCCTGCGACCCCATGCCAGTTCCGATCAGATCACTGAGCCTGTAACACTCACTGTACCACCATCTGGTACCAATCCAGGAACAATTATCATCGAGACACCGGCTGTGCGTGCTGGCCAGCAGGTTACGCTTCCACCTGACCCTAATAGCGGCTATATCACCATTGTTAGGCAGCCCAACAGTCCTATCACTGCGCCCAACACTATCACGATTGCACCCGGCGGTGGTCAACCAGGAACGATCATCATCGAGACTCCGGCCCCTCAACCAGGTGATGCCGAGATCACAATTCCCACTGGTGAGGATGGCTCTTACGTGACCATCATCCAGGGGCCTACAGGATCTAATGCTGTTACAACTCCCAACACGATCACCATTACTGGGGCTCCTGGACAGCCAGGAACTGTCATCATCCAAACTCCCGTGCCGTCTGGCGGTGGACAGATCACTCGAGCTCCTGATGATCCCTTTACTATTCCCGCTGGACCAGGTGGTCAATATGTGACCGTTTTCCGACCTCACAGCGGCGATCTCATTTCGGTTCCGATCACACTCACCCAGCCAGGCCAGAATGGTCAACCAGGTACTATCATCATTGAGACACCTTCACCGACCACTTATGCTCCCGGCAGTGGCCCTATTACCATTCCTGCTGGAGGTAACAGCCCTTATGTGACTATCTATAGGCCACATACCGGCAGCCCTATCAACACACCTATCACGATCACAGTTCCACCTAGCGGTACTAATTTCGGAACAATTATTGTTGAGACACCTATTCCTACGCTTGAGACGCCTAAGGGTCAGTTTGCGGTAACCTCCTCTGCTGCGGGTGGCCAACCGATCACGATTCCACCAAGCAAGAATAACCCATATGTCACGATATACCGGCCACATACAGGTGATCCAATAACCATACCTATCACCATCACGCAGTCCCCCACAAATGGACAGCCTGGAACTATTATTATAGAGACACCAGCACCACCAGCCGATACTGTCACTGAGACTGAACCTGGTGCGACTGTAACTGTTCAGCCTGATAACCCCAGTGGATATACAACCATCTATCGGCCACACACTGGTGATCCGATCTTTGAGCCCATCACTGTCACAACTATTAGTGGTTCAAACGGCCAACCTGGAACTGTTATCATTGAGACCCAGGGACCCATAACTATCACGCCCACTGTGCCTGGTGGTACTGCAACTATCTACACTCCTGGATCAGATGTCAGCACCACGGTTACCAAGACCGTCACTTTGACAGCTTCAGGAGGCCAGCAGTCAACCGCGGTTGTCATTGAGACTCCACCTCCTGTGAAGCTTCAGCCCACGACTGCAATGGTCACCGTGACTGGTTCCGACGGATATGTCACAATTACCGAACAGTATACCGGGACAAGTGTTATTACGGCAATCTTCACCACCACAGTGACTGGATCCGGGTCGAATCCGGGAACGGTCTACATCGAGACACCGCCACCAATCAAGTTTGTTCCCACTTCAACAGTTTCTGGAACCGACAACTACATCACTGTCTATGAACCGTTCCCCGGACCAGGCATCATTACTGCACCTATCACCATGACGCAGGCCACTCCTTCAGGTGGACAGCCAGGTACAGTGATAATTCAGACTCCTGTTGAGGACTCTCCTGCGACCATGCCATTACCTGATCCTACCACTTCACAGGGACCTGACGGATATGTCACAGTGTACATCCCGTTCCCTGGTCCAGGTGTTATCACTACGTCTTACACCAGGACACAGGCTCCTTCAGGTGGAAACCCTGGAACTGTGTTCATCACAACGCCGGCTCCGCTCCCCGCTACAACCTCCGAGCAAAACCTGCCAAGTACTACTTCTGGAACAGATGGTTATGTCACGGTTTTCGTTCCCTATCCAGGACCGGGCGAGATCACTGCGCCTATCACCAGGACTCAGCCACCTGCAAATGGCCAACCTGGTACAGTCTTTATTACCACACCTGTTCCGGCTTTTACTACTCCCAAGCAGATGAACGGGTTGACTACCACTTCTCAAGGTACAGACGGTTATGTCACGGTTTTCGTTCCATATCCAGGACCGGGCGAGATCACTGCGCCTATTACCAGCACTCAACCGCCCGCAAATGGTCAACCGGGTACAGTTTGGATCACCACACCTGCCCCTCCATTCACCACACCGAAGCAGATGAATGGACTGGCCAGCACTACACCTGGTGATGATCAGTATGTGACCGTTTTCCTGCCATATCCGGGTCCTGGTGTTATTACCGCACCGATTACCCGCACGCAGGCGCCATCTGGTGGTAACCCAGGAACTGTGTTCATTACAACTCCAGCTCCTGAGACCTCAACCCAGTCTCAGACCTTTGATCTAACTACCGATAACTATATCACCATCTACACACCTTACCCAGGTCCAGGTGTGATCACTGCGCCTATTACGATTACCAAGACACCATCAAATGGCCAGCCTGGAACCATTCTCATTGAGACTCCTATCCCATTGAGCTCCAGTGCTGATACATATGTAACGGTCTATAGGCCCTACCCGGGACCTGGAACGATCACTGCACCAATCACCATGACTCAGGCTCCTTCCAACGGCCAGCCCGGTACGGTGTTCATTGAGACTCCCAACCCTGATACGAATACTGCCACTCAGACAGGTCCAGTCACTATCCCTACTAGCAGCAATAACCCATACATCACAGTCTATAAGCCTTATCCTGGCCCAGGCAACATTGATCAGCCCATCACCATCACAGTTGCTACTCCTTCGGGTGATCAGCCAGGCACGATCATTATTGAGACACCGACTCTGGAGGTTAACACCAAGTTTGCTCCGTCGCCAACTACCTCGCCGCCAGTTACCATCCCGGCTGACAACAACAACTACGTCACTGTCTACAGGCCACACACTGGCTCTCCGATCACTGCGCCCATTACTGTCACTACCATTGCACCTTTGGGAGGACAGCCAGGCACGGTGATTATCGAGACACCAGGGCCTGAGGCTCAGCCTACAACCACAGATAGCCCGCCTGTTACCATTCCTCAAGGTCAAGACGGATACGTGACAGTTTATAGGCCATATCCTGGTCCTGGTGCTATCACGGAGCCGGTGACTGTGACCACCATCGCGCCGACCAATGATCAGCCTGGCACTGTTGTCATTGAGACACCTGCGCCTGCGGCCCCTACCTCTTTCTCATCAGATGAGCCTCGGACTACAGCCTCTGCTGTTACCATTACGGCTGGTGACTCTGGCTACGTGACTGTGTACAGACCATACCCAGGACCTGGAACGATTACCGCGCCTCTAACAGTTGGAACTGCTGCACCAACCAATGGCCAGCCTGGCACGGTCATCATCGAAACACCTGTGCCTCAGACCGTACCGGAAACCACCCCAACGCCCGATGTTACTTCTACTCAGGGAACTGATGGCTATATCACGGTATTCCAGCCCTACACTGGCACAGGCCTTATCACAGCTCCTATCACTGTCTCGACTATTCCTCCCTCTAACGGCCAACCTGGAACTATTATCGTCGAGACTCCTGTGCCTCGAGATCCAACGACCACAACCAGTGATACTGCACCTGTCACCATCCCGCCGGGTCCTGATAACTCGTACGTTACTGTCTATAGGCCACACACAGGAACCGGTGTTATTACGGCACCTGTTACTGTAACTACCATCCCAGGTGTCAATGGACAGCCCAGAACAATCATTATCGAGACCCCTGTGGCTCAGGATACTAATGCACCTAGCACTGCTCCTGCAAGCCCTGGTAGTACATATGTCACTGAATATCGTCCTTATCCTGGACCAGGCAATATTGATCAGCCCATCACGGTTACCACTATCGAGCCATCCAACGGCAACCCAGGAACTGTCATTATTGAGACACCTACCCTAGATGTCAACACAAAGGTTGCTCAGCCTCTAGTTACAGTAGATCTAAGTCTAGACGATCAATATGTCACTATCTATAGACTTTACACAGGTACTGGAGCCATTACTGCGCCTGTTATCGTTACGACAATCGCACCTTCAGGTAGCCAGCCCGGAACGGTTATCATTGAGACTCCTGTTGCATCAGCAACCAGCGCCCCTCCTCAAGCGACTTACGTTACGGTCTATCGTCCTCATACTGGTGCAGACCGCATCGCGGCTCCGGTCATCGTCACAACTATCGAGCCCTCAGGGGATCAACCTGGAACAGTAGTTGTTGAGACTCCCGATCTGGACTTACCCCCTGTGACTACTTCTGCTGGACCTCTTGCCACCTATGTGACGGTTTATCGACCCCACACGGGTGCAGACAGGATTACAGAGCCCGTCACTATCACGACTATTGAGCCGACCAACGGTCAACCTGGTACAGTTATTATTGAGACTCCAGGACAACAAGCGCCTCCTGTGACGACCACCCCTGCCCCCGCTACTTACATAACCGTAACTAGACTTTACACTGGAACGGGCCAGATCACGGAGCCAATCACAACTACAATTCCTCCTCAAGGTGATGAACCCGGTACCGTGATAGTTGAAACTCCGGGTCAGCAAGTGCCTCCAGTAACCTCAGCGCCTGATCCCGCTTCATACGTGACCATAACCAGACTTTACACCGGAACAGACCAGATTACAGAGGCCATCACGTCAACCATCCCCCCTCAGGGTGACCAGCCTGGAACAGTAGTCATCGAAACGCCAGGTCAGAAAGTGGCTGCTGTGACATCCATTTCTGCTCCCCCCTCTTACGTGACAACGACGGTTCCTTATACAGGCACGGACCAGATTAGCGCACCTGTTGTGACTACTGTCCCTCCCCAAGGTAATCAGCCCGGAACTGTCATCGTCGAGACACAGGCTCCGTTTGTGACAGTTTATCGTCAGCATACTGGACCTGATCAGATCACTGGCCCGGTCACTGTCACGACAATTGCTCCCACGGGGGATCAGCCGGGCACAGTCATTATCGAAACCCCTGGTGCGGCTCCTGCAGTCACAACGACACCACTTGCTCCATCGTATGTCACGATCACCACCCTATACACTGGAACGGAGATCCTCACAGAACCTACGACTGTTACCACTATTCCTCCTCAAAGAGACTTGCCTGGTACTGTCGTTGTTGAGACTCAAGGTCCTTTCGTTACAATTTCGACCTTGTATACTGGAACAGGTGTGATTACGGCACAGACTCCCCTGACTACAATCCCCCCTCAGGGAGGTCAGCCCGGAACTGTAGTTGTTGGAACCCCAGGCTCATACATCACCACAACAGTTTTATACACTGGAACTGAATCGATTACTAGTCCCACAGCTTTCACAACTATTCCGCCTCAGGGTGACCAACCTGGCACAGTTTTCGTTGGAACTCCTGGATCTTACGTCACAACAACGGTTCTCTACACTGGAACCGATTCGATTACTGGACTTACAGCTCTCATAACGATCTCTCCTCAAGGCAACCAACCTGGCACCGTGGTTATTGCGACACCTCCTTCATATATCACGACAACTATTCTATACACCGGGACTGATCAGATCACTGCACCGATCACGGCTATTACCATCACCCCATCCGGTGATCAGCCCGGAACTGTTGTTATTGAGACTCAGGCCCCGTTTGTCACCATATATCGACCTCACACTGGAATCGACAGAATAACTGCACCTATCACGGTTTCAACTATCGCTCCAAGTGGCGACCAGCCTGGTACAATAGTGGTGGAGACCCCTGGCGCCGAGCCTCCTGTCACTACTTCGCCTCCTGCCCCGGCATATACTACAGTGTATGAGGAGTATTCTGGCACTGATGACATCACTGGGCCTTTCGTCAAGACCAGTATCGAACCACAAGGCGACCAGCCCGGTACCATCATCTTTGATACTCCTGCCCAACGATTCGTGTCTACCAGTGCTGCTCAGCCTTCCTATGTTACAGTCTATCAGCCTCATTCTGGCCCAGACAGAATTACCGCGCCTGTTATCGTGACTACTATTCCACCACAGGGAGACCAGCCAGGGACTGTTATCATTGAAACGCCAGGTTCGGAGCCTGCTATCACATCGACACCTGCACCTGAACCCTCTTACGTGACAGTCTATCAGCCTCACACTGGTTTGGGTAGAATTACTGAGCCCGTCACGATTACGACTATCCCCCCCCAGGGAGATCAGCCGGGTACTGTGATCGTCGAGACACCAGGTGCAGAACCTCCTGTGACACCAGGACCCGCTGCTGAACCTTCATACGTGACAATTTACCAGCCACATACCGGCGCCGATAGAATTACTGAGCCTATCACACTTCCTACTATCCCTCCTCAGGGAGATCAACCAGGCACGGTTATTATCGAAACTCCAGGCTCAGAGCCACCCGTTACTTCAACTCAGGCTCCTGAACCTTCGTATATCACGGTCTATCAACCATATACAGGTACAGGTCAGATCACTTCTCCAATCACAGTCACGACTATCGCCCCTGTCGGTAATCAGCCTGGAACCGTCATCATTGCAACTCCCGGCTCCGCGCCTCCAGTCACATCAGCACCTGCGCCCGAGCCTTCATACGTGACGGTTTATCGACCTTACACAGGCTTTGGCCAGATCACAGCCCCAGTCACAGTCACAACAGTTGAGCCTCAGGGAGATCAATCAGGTACTGTCATTATTGAAACCCCGGTCTCAGTCCCTCCAGTAACATCTGCACCGGCTGCTGAACCAACATACATCACGGTCTATCGACCCTACACAGGTTTTGGTCGAATCACCGCTCCAGTAACGGTTACGACTATCGAACCACAGGGAGATCAGCCAGGCACCGTTGTCATCGAGACTCCTGGCTCTGAACTACCATTGACCTCAACGCTCGAGCCAGCACCTCAGCCTTTGTATGTTACAGTATACAGACCTCACACAGGTGCCGATCAAATTACTGCACCGGTCACCATCACGACAATCGAGCCACAAGGGGACCAGCCGGGTGCGGTCATAATTGAGACTCCCGGCTCGGAGTTACCTGTTACCTCGACTCCTGCACCAGCCCCTGAGCCTTCGTACATGATAGTCTATCGATCCCACACTGGCACAGATCAGATCACTGCACCGGCCACCATCACGACAATCGAACTACAGGGGGATCAGCCCGGAACTGTGATCATTGAGACACCAGGTTCCGAACCGCCTGTTACCTCAACACCTGTTCCTTCATATACCACCATCTACGAGCCTTACACTGGAACTGGTGAGATCACAGAAGAGGTCACCGTCACCACCATTCCTCCACAGGGTGGTCAGCCTGGTACTGTCATCATTGAGACGCCTGGACCGCAAACTGCAAACAAGGGAGCAAACCCTCCTCTGACTATTCCTGCTGGCGACGATAGTTACGTGACAGTTTTCAGGCCCTATACGGGAACTCCCATGATTACAGCCCCTGTCACCGTTACAACAATCTCTCCCTCTGCTGGCAATCCGGGTACTGTCATCATCGAGACCCCTCCACCAGAAGTCGCAGCTACCACATCTGCACCTGAGGATGTTTATGTGACTGTTTACACACTTTATACTGGCACTGACCAACTCACTGCCCCGATTACTGTCATCACGATTGCCCCAGTCTCTGGAACTGGTACTGTCATCATCGAGACACAAGCTGAGTCGACTGCTGCTCCCCCACCCGTCACCATCCCTCCTAGTGATAACAGCCCCAACATTACTATTGTGCGTCAGTACCCGGGCCCAGGAGTCATCACTGCACCCGTGACCTCTTATGAGCCACCAAGTACGCTGGGACAACCTGGAACGATCATCATTGAGACCCCAGCTCCTCTTCCCGAGACTACATCTGAGGCACCTGGCACCAATATCACTCTCTATACCTTGGCTCCCTCAGATGTCAGGAACCCCATCACCAGTTATGCATTACCACAGACACTAGGCCAGCCAGGAACTGTCTTTATTCAGACAGTGGCTCTTGGTGCTGAGACAACCTCTGATGAAGGCAGGAACGTGACCATCTATACCGACGGCCTTGATTCTCTCACAGCTCCGTACACCACCTACTACCCTCCTGGCTCTCCTGGGGATCCTGGCACTGTTCTTATTGAGACTCCTCCCCCGCCTCCTACTGGTCCCGCCTCAGTATCGGCAGTGCCCACCACTGATGATTCAGCTAGTGGCATCACAACACCTGTTTCAAGCAATCCTGATGCACTCACCTTGACACCGAGTGATAGCAACGATGACTTCACCGTTATTGAACCTAACACTAGGTTTGCGGATGCCAGCGAGAACATTACTCAGATCATTCCTGCTACTGATGGAACCCCCGGAACCCAGATTATCTACACACCCGTAGACACATCGGGCGAGTCATCCGTCGGTGCACCAGATACCGATAGCTACGTCACCATTAGTGCGACTGTCACTATCCCCGGTGATCCCTCAACTCGCACCGGCCTCAACTCCAATGCAGGAAGTGACGCGGGTACCACTGGCGCGGAAACCAACGTTATCATTATCCCCCCTAGTGGCACTGAACCAGGAACTGTTCTCTCACAGACCAGTGTTTACTTGGACCAGGCGTTGGCTGAGCATGCCAACGTGACCACCACTAGGCCAGCACCAAGTGGCGTTACCACATTGTTCACTACCTACTTGCCCCCAGCT
The DNA here is from genome assembly GCA_002982035.1 of Fusarium algeriense. Classification (NCBI taxonomy): domain Eukaryota; kingdom Fungi; phylum Ascomycota; class Sordariomycetes; order Hypocreales; family Nectriaceae; genus Fusarium; species Fusarium algeriense. The sequence goes on from PVPY01000111.1 coordinate 10,261, forward strand.
CAACCAACTGACCCAGGAACCATCATCATTGAAGTCCCTGACTATAATGTCACCATCACCAGGGCAGCTCCTACCGACATCACGACAACTTTTACGACATACTCGCCTCCTGCCACGCCCGGCGATCCAGGTACTGTTATCGTCGAGACCCCTGATTATAACGTCACTATCACCCGTGAGGCACCCGCGTCCATCACAAGCCTCCGCACAAGCTATGCTCCTCCAGGAACTCCTGGTGATCCAGGCACTGTTATCGTTGAAACTCCAAACAACGCTTACAATGTGACTATCACTCGCGGCGCCTCGATTACAGCACCCTTTACCACGTACTCGCCTCCCGGTTCTTCAGGAGATCCAGGCACCATTATTGTCGAGACTCCTGACTATAACGTCACCATTACTCAAGAAGCACCAGCTTCTATCACAGACGTGCGTACGACATATAATCCTCCAGGCACTCCGGGCGACCCTGGTACTGTAATTGTGGAAACACCTAACAATGCTTACAACGTCACCATCACAAGAGCAGCTCCCGCTTCGGTCACCAGTATGTTCACAACATACTCTCCCCCAGGTACCCCCGGTGACCCAGGCACTGTCATTGTCAAGACACCGGACTATAATGTCACTGTTACTCGTGGCGCCTCAATTACTGCCCCTTTCACAACATACTCGCCTCCGGCTACACCTGGCGATCCTGGAACAGTTATTGTTGAGACACCCGATTATAATGTCACTATTACACGGGAAGCGCCCAGAACTGTCACTAACTTGCGTTCCTCGTATGCTCCGCCTGGCACTCCAGGCGATCCCGGTACTGTCATTATCGAGACACCTCTTGGTCCATACAATGTGACGACCACTCGAGGTGTTTCAACAATCACAGCGCCATTTACAACTTACTCGCCCCCTGGCGAGCCTGGTGATCCTGGCACTATCATTGTTGAAACTCCTGACTACAATGTCACGGTTACTAGTGACGCTGACTCTACGGAATATGCTACGGATGTTGTCAACAGGTATAACCCGCCTGGCACTCCAGGAGACCCAGGCACTATTGCCATTATCATGCCGAACCAACGAGTTGTGTCAACTTCTCAAGATCCATCTACTACTGACGAGCCTGGTCAAAATGTCACTGTCTACAAGCCTGGTCCAAGAACTCTCACTGGCCCCATCACTTCCTACATTCCTCCTGCGAGCCGTGGGGATAACGGTACGGTTATGATCGAGACCCCTGATCCTGCGACACCCTTCAACGTGACAATCACCCAGACTATTAGCACCATCACGGCGATTTACACGATGTACGTGCCGCCCGGTGCTGAAGATGATCCTGGAACTATCATCGTTGAAATGCCTCCTGATCGAAATGTGACGATTACAGAGGAGGTCAGTACTATCACGGCTCCATACACAACATACTCTCCTCCTGGTTCTCCTGGCGACCCAGGTACCGTTATTATCGAGGTCCCTCCGGAGAAAAACGTAACTGTCACGGAAGTCATCAGTACTATCACCTCTCCTTACACGAGGTACTCGCCGCCTGCAAACCGAGGAGACCCTGGTACAGTGTATATTGGGTTGCCCCCAGATTCCAATGTCACTACCACAACTGAGGTCGATTCCCGAACAGCGCCTTATACCACCTATTATCCTCCCGGCAGCCAGGGAGATCCTGGCACCATTCTTGTTGAACTACCTCCTGGCCGCAACGTGACTGTGACCACTGAAGTCGCTAGCCGGACTGCTCCTTATACATCATACTCAGCGCCTGCTAACCGAGGCGATCCTGGTACCATAATCGTGGAGATGCCTCCTGATAGCAATGTCACAATCACCACCGAAGTCAACAGCAGAACCGCACCTTTCACCACCTATTCCCCACCAGAGAATATGGGTGATCCCGGCACCATTATCGTGGAGCTTCCTCCTGATAGGAATGTCACCATCACGACAGAGGTGGATAGCCTTACAGCTCCTTATACGAAGTATGCGGCTGCTGCCAATAGGGGTGATCCAGGAACCGTTATCGTGGAAATGCCACCTGACAGGAATGTCACTATCACGACCGAAGTGCCTACTCGTACCGCTCCTTACACGACCTACTCTGCCCCAGGAACCCCAGGCGATCCCGGCACCATCATCGTGGAATTGCCTCCTGACCGCAACGTCACCATCACTACCGAAGTTTCAAGCCTCACTGCTCCCTACACGACTTATTCTCCTCCGGGAAGCAAAGGCGATCCGGGCACAATTATTATCGAATTGCCTCCTGATAGGAACGTGACTACTACGGAAGAGGTTCCTACATTGACCCAGGCCTATACTACTTACTCACCACCAGGCAGCCGTGGTGATCCAGGCACCATTATTGTGAGACTTCCGCCCGACAGGAACGTGACTAGGACGACCGAGATTGCGACATTGACTGCTCCGTACACGACCTATTCTCCACCTGCCAATAGAGGTGATCCAGGCACAATTATTATCGAATTGCCCCCTGACAGGAATGTCACTACTACGGAAGAGGTCAGCACAATTACTCGGGTCAGAACAACATATATACCTCCTGCAAACCAGGGCGATCCCGGAACTGTCATTGTTCAAGAGCCTCCGGACACCAACACAACTATCGTTGACGTCGTGCCCACGATAACACGCCCAGCCACTCGGTTTGTACCTGCTGCCACTAAGGGCGATCCAGGCACTGTCTATATCGATGTGCCACCGAACCATAATGTTACGATGACCACAACTATCAGCACAATCACTCGGCCAAGCACAACGTTTGAACCTCCTGCAACTGAAGGAGATGCAGGCACTGTGCTCGTCCAGATGCCCCCCGAGTACAATGTCACTACGACTCAGACTATTGAAACAATCAGTAGGCCAGTTACTCGGTACTCAAGCCCTGCAGAGATTGGGGACCCGGGCACCGTGTATCTTGATCTCCCACCTGAGTACAACGTCACTGTCACAACCACGATTTACAGCATCACACGGCAGAGCACGACCTTTGATCCTGGTGCAACTCAAGGAGACCCCGGTACCGTAATTATCGAGATGCCTCCTGAGTATAATGTGACCACAACTCAGACCGTGGAGACAATCAGCAGACCAGTCACTCGGTACTCGAAGGCCGGCACTGTTGGCGACCCCAACACTATCTACGTCGACCTTCCGCCGGAATACAATGTCACTGTGACTACCACAGTCCCCACAATCACAAGACAGTCAACCACCTTCGCTCCTGCTGCCACTCAAGGCGACCCCGGTACCATCATCGTTGAGCTACCGCCGGATGCCAACGTCACAACAACTCAAACCATCTCCACGATCTCGAGACCCACGACTCGCTACTCTCGCCCAGGTACTGTTGGGGATCCTGGTACTGTGTATGTTGATCTTCCACCGGAATACAACGTCACTATCACTACGACCATCGAGACAATTACAAGGCCTTCCACAACCTTTGCTCCAGCTGGAACCCAAGGAGACCCTGGCACTATTATCATAGAGCTTCCTCCTGATTCTAATGTCACGGTTTCATCAATAGTCCCTACCATCAGCCGTCCTGCCACACGCTTTGCAAGCCCTGCAGCCGCAGGTGATCCAGGTACCGTTTATGTTGATTTGCCGCCCGAGTATAACATCAACACAACCGAGACTGTCAGTACTATAAGCCGCGTCCGCACAACCTTTGCCCCAGCGTCAACCGAAGGCGATCCAGGCACTATCCTAGTCGAGGTTCCAGTTGACTACAACGTCACCACCACCGAGACCAATAGTGCGATCAATAGGGTCAGGACTACCTATATGCCTGCAGGGACACAAGGCGACCCCAACACAGTCCTCGTTGAGGTTCCTCCTGACTACACGGTCACAACAACAGAGACTGTCAGTTCAATTACCCGGGTTAGGACCACATATATGCCCGCAGGAACACAAGGTGATCCTAATACAGTCCTTATTGAGGTTCCGCCGGATTACAATGTCACATCCACGGAGACTGTCACTTCCATCAACAGGGTCAGGACGACGTATATGCCTGCCGGTACTCAGGGTGATCCTAACACAGTCCTTGACCAAGTCCCTCCTGACTTCACTGTTACGACAACCGAGACCAACAGTGCTATCAGCCGTGTCAGGACCTCATATATAACTGCCGCCACACAGGGTGATCCTAACACGGTGCTTATCGAGGTTCCCCCAGATTATAACGTCACATCAACTGAGACTGTCAGTTCGATCAACAGAGTCAGGACATCATACTATCCTGCGGGCACCCAAGGAGACCCTAATAAGGTTCTCATTCAAGTTCCTCCTGACTACACTGTTACGACAACTGAAACTAACACTGCGATCAGTCGGGTTAGGACCACGTATATGCCTGCTGCCACTCAGGGGGACCCTAATACGGTGCTTATTGAAGTCCCACCGGATTCTAATGTGACAACAACCGAGACCAACAGTGCAATCAGTCGTGTTAGGACTACATATATGCCAGCCGGTACTCAAGGCGATCCTAATACCGTGCTTATCGAGATCCCCGTCGACTACAATGTCACTACGACTGAAACTGTGAGCACAATCAGTCGGGTTAGGACCACTTATAGCCCAGGTACAACTCAAGGTGACCCGGGAACGATTTTGGTCCTGGTCCCAGCCGACTACAACGTGACTACCACTGAAACTGTCAGCACGATCAGTCGGGCCAGAACGATATATAACCCAGCGGCCGTTCAAGGTGACCCTAACACAGTCCTTGTGCAGGTTCCTATTGACTATAATGTCACGACCACTGAGACAGTCAGCACAATCAGTCGGGTTAGGACATCTTACTTCCCAGCTGCCACCCAAGGTGATCCTAATACGGTCTTGGTCCAAGTCCCAATGGACTACAACGTGACTGTCACTCACACAATCACCACTATCAACCGTGTCAGGACAACGTATGGTCCTGGTGCCACTCAAGGAGACCCTGGAACGATTTACGTAGACGTACCGCCCGAGTACAACGTCACCGTCACATCAACTATTAGTACGATCTCGAGACCCTATACAACCTATTCTCCGGCAGGCACACAAGGTGATCCAGGAACCATCTGGGTAAGGCTGCCACCTGAGTACAATGTAACAACTACTCAGACGGTTCCAACGATCACTCGTATGTCTACAACATATGCGCCACCAGCTACACAGGGTGACCCCGGAACCTTCATCGTGCAGGTCCCCCCTGACCGCAATGTCACTACCACAGAGACTGTTCCCACGATCTCTCGACCTGCAACCAGATATGTGGCCCCAGCCACTCAAGGAGATCCCGGCACAGTCGTGGTGCAGATGCCACCACAGTACAATGTCACAACAACGCAAACCGTGTCAACTATTTCTCGCGTTGCTACTGCTTATAACCCCCCTGCTACGCAGGGAGATCCCGGTACTATCATTGTGCAAATGCCCCCTTCATACAACGTCACAACAACGCAGACTGTTTCCACGATATCTCGGGTTGCAACCGCATACTCAGCTCCTGCTACGCAAGGTGATCCCGGAACCGTCTGGATTAAGGTCCCTCCTGAGTATAACGTCACGACAACGACTACAGTCTCAACTATTTCCCGTCTCACTACCACATACGCACCGCCTGCCACTCAAGGCGATCCAGGCACCTTCATTGTGCGGGTACCTCCCAAATATACTGTCACGACGACACAAACAGCTAGCACTATTACCCGACCTACTACTCTCTTTGCGCCTGCCCAAACTCAAGGCGATCCTGATACTGTTATCGTGCAATACCACCCTCCTTACAACGTCACGGTCACAACGGCTGGACCTAGCACACTTACTGCACGATACACTACATACTCACCACCTGGTCAACCTGGCGATCCCGGTACAGTCATCGTTGAAATGCCACCGAGTCGCACTGTCACTATAACTACAAACGGTGGTACTACAATCTCTACTCCTGTTACTTCCACTTATGCTCCGGGCGAGCCTGGCGACCCTGCCACCGTGGTCATCGCAACTCCAGCTCCCCGCCCTACTACATCTTCAACATCTTCCAGGCATACCACCACCAGTACCACAACTACTGCGCCGGCAGTCACAGTTTCCTTCAACTGTGATATCTACGGTTACCTCATACAGAAGACCGCTCTCTACCGCGTCGAGATCACTACTGGTAAGACAACTCTTATCAAGAGTGATGTCGGTCCCGGTGGATGGATCAATGCCGCCGGTTACAACCGCTTTGACAACTATATCTACGCTATGCATATGGATGACACAGGTTCTCAAGTTATCCGTATCGGCGGCGACGGTGGTTGGACACTACTTAATACTCGTACTAATGACCGTCTCGTACAAATGGGTGATATCGACAACCAAGGGCGCTTCTGGATTTCGAACCAGGGAGAAGGCTGGTGGTGCATCGATCTCATGCCTGGCTCGTCCACTTACGGCAAGATTCTCATGAGCGGTACTGCCCAAAACCCCCTCAACTCCGCCGATTGGGCCTTTGTTCCTGGCGGCGGTGACTTTATGTACTCGATCATGTACGACGACCAGGGCAAGACATCCACGCTGTGCAAGTTCAGCCGTACCACATACACCTGGACGACTCTCAAGCAATTCGGTATGATCGCTGGCCAGAACGTTTGGGGAGCTGCCTACGCTTCACAAGACGGAAACCTCTACGGCTCGGAGAACACCAGTGGTCAGATCTGGAAGTTCCCTGTCGCGCCAACCATAGGAACGCCCAAGTTCCTGGCAACAGGTCCAGCATCATCCTGGAACGATGGTGCTAGATGTATCGACAGTCAAACCCTATCAACCTAAGTCGCATAGGGATGACACCTAATCCATTTTCTATGTCTGTTCACAGTCGGACTCTCTAAGAAGTCTCGACACGAATTCGTTTCTTATGTGTCTACAGTCAGACCCTCGAGTCCCAGACCAAGAGGGTCCTGACACGAATTCATTTCCTATGTCTGCACCTGTATATGTATACGATGTATAATAGCTAGTTATGTCAAGATTGTTAGTGTATTTTCTTTCAGAAATTGATAGCAGTTATTTCTTGATGCCCACTGCTTCTCCATGCTTGTTGTTCAACTAAATAGAGGCATGGCCGGCGTGATATCTCAGAATGGTGAAATATGCATCTGACTTGTCACTCCCTGTCAGGCGAGTCTCATAACAACTGAGAATTTTCAGCATACAAAGTCTCTGTGGGTTTCCCTATAAAGCAGAAGGGTAAGTTTGCTATCTTCTCCTCAGATAATCACTAGGCTTCAAACCTGTCTTCTTCAGTCCTGTCTCTTAACGCACTGTGGAATGCACATTAAGATTGATCGCACACATTGAGCCTCTCTAAGTTCATTCCTAGTAAGTATTTGATGTTAGTCAAGATTTTGGTCTGAAAATCGTCTCAGTCCTTATCTGAATCAATACTGAACGCTTCGGATCAATACTCCTCGCATGCCAAAATGTCGAAGCATGGAAGTTGTCCCTCCATCACGCAGAATTCACTATCCTGATCACATATCTCTTCAGCCTTTGCTTCAACAGACATGAGGAAGCTGTCGCAATCCATCCACTCGTCTTCGCCGACCTGATATGTGCAGTCTCATGGAAACTCCCAATCCAAGATACGATATACCTCAGTGAACCGACGCCTATCTTGACGAAATACCTCTGGCTCTAGCGCTCCTTGAGAGGAAATTTGGCTCGCCTCTTGATATGGTAATCTATGAGCCAGAAAGTTTCGATTGCCCCCGTCATTATGGCATCGATAGCCATGTATGTCAGACCGCATATCGCTCCAAGCAATACCCCAACTCTCAGGTTGGAAAACAAATAGGTCTTGGTAAGGGAACACGATGGAGTATTAATCCTTTGAGTCTTTGCTTCGGAAGTGTACCAACTCTGGCACCTTTTTGATGTCTTTAATTAGTCTCGGGCTATTATTACTCTCTCGGATTTTCTTCCAATCCTGTAAGCAAAAGTATATCTCAATAACTTATTTTGATTCCTTGCAGGCTGCCCAGAGGCCGCTGTCTCGCAAATAGGTGGATGGGTTATTGAGAGATCATGAGGCCAAGACTCGCTCAGTGCCTATATAATGCTCATCTTTGGTAGTTACTGTCTTCCACGAAGGTCTTGACATAATGAGTGAAGGGATGATTGGGCTAGCGATATGGAAAGCATCGTCGAGTTGATGGCTCATAAGATGAGAGTGATTGCTAGAGATTGTGAAAAAATGCGCTCTTGGTTGGCTTGGTCGGATTGCCAACTTCCAAATATTTTCCCTGATCTCCCAAGGAAGATCTTGAAACGAATAAAAAGTTCTATTCATTTTAATCGGATATTGGAAGGTCTGGTGGAAGTATCGGCGGTAGATAAGTGGTCAAATAGCTAAGAAGGGGTTTTTTGGTCTTCTGCTTCTGGCAGTAAAGGATTAGGAGGACTTCTTACACCCCAAACAGCTACAAATAAGGTTGCTGATTGAGTCATTGATTGATTGATTGATAGGCAAAGCTTATGATATCTCAACGAGATATATCAAGCCAACACATCAAAAAAGAAAGCCTAATTAACTCAGAGTTCAGGCAGAGCCTGATGCTGATTGAGTCATCATGAGGGTTTATTACATATAAATTGAAAATTTTATCTTAATTGATGCTTTATCAATCAATCAATATTGTTAAACAGAATTCCTTGGAATAGTGTAGAATAAACTTAGAACTCTGATTGGACTCCTCTAACGTAGAGTCTAGTATAGAGCTATCAGATTAAAGGTTAAAAGAAGCTTCAGCCCATAACTCAATGGCAAAGATCACACATTAACAAATATATACTCATTTCCCTTCCTAATGCCTAACATAAAGCTTTAGAATGAATATCTAGTTATCATCATGGCCGAGAAACCTCTCCAATGCAGTATAAAGAGCCTGCGATTATACCTCTCATTTTTGCCGTCTAATCGAAAGTGTCAAATTTCTCGTACCCTAATCTTTAAGGTGATGGACCCCAAGCCATGTATAAATGATATTGTATGCTTGTTGAAGGACCAATGATCTGAGAAGAATACAGCGAACTTGTTTTAAGTTTGTAATAAGCTTATGACTAGCTTGACGTACATATGCTAAAAGTATTTAAGAGTCCTTTGGATCAGTATATATTCCAATAATCCGATATATCTCTCATCGGAATTTTGTCAACTTTCATAAAACTTCTTACAGAAAATGCTCCATGATGGTGAAGAGGAAAAGTCGAAGCGCGAGTTCGGTTAAGGAGCTTCACTACGCAACCTGCATCACCATGAGCCACTCAACTCCACGAGTCCACGTAACCTTCTGCAGGCAAGAAACAGCATCGCAATCCCATCTCAGAAAGGCAAGCTATACCCTGCTATGAACAGATTAAGAAAGTTGATCCGTCGGTGCGTTCATACAGCAAGTGATCAACAAGACAGTCAGGGGCGGAGCTTTTGCAGCGGGCTCGATATGATAAAGCTCAAAGAACAATTTTGAAACCCAACAACATGCCAGTCTCCACACCGAGAAATCCCGTCTTGGAGAAATGTGCGGTAAATCCTCAAGCTGACTCCAGTGCTTTCGTTTACCTCCTGTCCCCGTGTGTTCCTTGCTTTTCAAACGTAGTTGCTCATGACTTTACCACAACGCAACCCAAGAACTCTCTTCCTTTTGCCCGCAAGAGCTCCTGGCTTTCGTCACATATTTGCCCCCTCCAGTAACATTTGCCAAGTGTCTTCTTCTTCTTCTTCTTCTTCTTCTTGCTCTGAATGAGTCACTTTATGTTAAAACGCGTGATGCGCAAACCTATCTGCGTCAGCCGCGATGGTCCTTCTTAGAACTTACCGCTTTAGCCTCAACTCCCCGTCGAACTAGTACCTAATCTTTTTGGCTTGCAATGTGCAAGGTCTACCGCATAAACCGCGCCGACTGAAAAAGAGTCATCACATGGAACCCCCGTTCCTTGCCAAAGGCTCCGCAACCCTGACAACACCTGCTGTGATTTGAAGCCATCGACGACATCGTGCCTCTAGATGGCTGCATCCACTTCTGGAAGCGAAAGAACCAGAAGCTTCGACACCTGGTGTGATGGATTTTAAGGAGATATCGCTCCGAGAAGAGTCAAGGACCCCGCCGTCCTGGACTACAACGAGGCTGAAGACATCTATAGATCCCTTGGGGGTCTAACTCTTCCCAGTTTTGAAAGAGATATGTGTCTTGGCAGCTCAACAAGGGAGCACAACAGGTGCGATTGCGCGGCCGACATCTATGTTAATTGAAGAAACGGTTATGCATTGCATGAATGATGCAGGCATGGCTGGCTGACTCTATACTCAGAATGGTATAGCTAATCGACGGAGGCTGTCAAGTGGTCCAATTGATGATTGAGATATCTGACCAACTTTAGGTAAAAAGAACTCACAGCTTGAGGTTTGGGAAACCCGTGGCTGTTCGTGTTCGCTATTTTGTCAAAGATTCTCGTGCAGATGGCATATGCAGCCGCTGACCATTGTGGCAACAGTATCCATGGCTAATTACTAACCGTCCTTCGGCGAAAGCTATAGAATGTTACATTTGGACTGGAATGATCTTCTCTGCCGTGGAATCTTCTAGTAGGTCGACGGCAGTTTACGATATGACGTCAATGAGGCATCTCGACACCATCACAACCATTTCCCTTCAGCTTCCGTACAGCACAGTATGAATAATATTGAGTCTTCCGTAAGATCCATGCTACTGGGTTTTCGGTGGCTTTTCTCCTGCAGAGCCAAGCTATGCACTGCAGCAATACGTTGCAATACCGGGAGCCACCTCAGGGTTGTTGTTTTTTTGTCGCTGCCTGATTGGACCCTGGGCTCTAGGGAGGAAGCTCTCCGCTGAGATTGCTCGTATTTCCGCATTTTGGTGCGGGAATCGCATTTCCTCGTCACACAGCTGATATACATCATTTTGCTATGGTAATGCTACATTCCCCATCCCAAACGTCATGATCCACGCCGGAATAGCCTCTCCGTCTTTAACTTGACCGCTGATGAGGCCGCCTGAGGCCCATCCACCATCGTGGATCAGTCTCGCTGAACGCAATTCATAAATTGACCACTGTTGTTATGAGGAATCCTTCCGGTATGTCAAAAGCCTTCACCGCCTATGCGCTTTCCCCCTGCTTTTGCGGGTACCTGGGCTGAGCATCTGTCAGACTCCAGATGCTTTTGCAACAAAAAAAAAATTCCAACACCGACCCCAAACCTGAAAGTGTCTGGGGCAAAGACTTAACAGCCATTGATGTTTCACCCTCTAAATGTTTGACAAGGATCCCTTGAGTGACTTTCAATTCCGTTTTGTATCCGTGCAGCAAACGCAGAGGCAACTCGCAAGCCAATACGAATCCTACCGACTGATGCATCAAATTTTGCTCACATTCATTCTTTAACTCTACATCAGGTTACCCATGCTGGTGGCTGAGAGTGGCTCCGCCCTTGTCGAACTCGAGAGTGGTGACCAAAAGAGCAAGATCTTCGACAGGCAGCTTTATCTTGCAACTGCTTCCAAACTCTCGCCCAATTAAAATTGACTTTGAGAAGTTCTTTGATGAATATCGAAACCAGTTACGCCACAGCGTGGACCACCACCATCCGTCAACCACTGGCGAACCCAATGGAACAAAAGAAACGTGCCACTGCTGGTACCACCGAATCCAGCTCATTTTGTCGTCCGAGGTTGTCTTGATTGTCCTATAATTTCCTCTCGATCTTGAGACCAAGTATTTGCAGTCTGCAGACTGTCATGATCGGAGAAGGAGCTGCATGGCCAGGTTATCTTTGATGGTCTTGATGGTCTAGACCCCGCGGCCGGGGGCCGGTATGTGGCTGACAAGCTGACCGAGAAATGCCACTAATCCTGCCTATTAACAAGGTGCAGGGGTAGCCCCAAAAGACACACAGCTTTCACAGATCACAGATGCAATCAGAAGCAGTTTTAAACATTCGGAACTTAATCCTTGATCTGACCCATACAATACACAGGACCCTTGGCTGTGGCGCAGCTGAATTCGGCATGTTCGTTCCACGAGTCGAACATTACCGTGCAGCAATCAAAAGGAAATTTTGAGGGTTTGCTGCTAGCTTGAAGTGGATGCGGTTAATAAAGGGTATATCGACCGCATTGGCGCTTGATTAGACCAGCCAGTAGAGTCGATGTCGTGACGTGACGCCGTTCGATCTACCACAATAATGATCCATTCACGATCGTGGGTCCCGAGATCGTGGACCACCACAAGGACCCTGACCGTTGTAGCGTCGGGGACCTTTATTAGCTCGGGCCAACCCCAATTCAAATTGTCAAGAGTCTTACCAGTATCAAACAGTCTGCCCTTCTGTAACTATTTCATCATGTAGTTGCGCAAGACATGCTGACATGTCCAACACGCCGATAAGTCCGCTAGCCAACGGTCGAGGGGTAAAACGACGAGCCTGAATCTCTGAGGCCCCTAACCGCTGGGTTTTTCTGGAGCCTCGTTCAACATGTCTCCGGTCACATATTGATGGCGCCAGTATGACGGAGAGACCTGTTCGATCGTTCATACCGGGCGCAACAGAGGCTCTGGTCAGTCAGTCGGCCGGCTCTAGTGTCAATCAACGCAGATTTCAATTCTGCCAGAATAACAATAGGAAACGTTATTCAAGATATCGATATGTCGCTTTCGGTTTGGTTCATAAAGAGACTCGGTCTCTCATGTCGGAAAAGCGGATCCAGTTTGAGGTTCGTTTATCCATACAGTACATTTTGTAAGCGCTGCATTACCACCCCCGCCTATCGTGCGGGTCAAGGAGCAAATGCTCCGGCTCATTGACGGTGCTCATCAGACAAACGTAAAGGTAAGGTAGTGTTTTCCACCAAAAGTCGCTGCTCGGCGGACGCACAGGATTTTAATATCGTTTTCTTCAAAATGCCTCGTGGTCGCATGCTCTTGTTCCCTTTTCTATTTTTGCGCGGTACCATCCGCTTGTCACCATGTCCCTATTTTGCCACGAGTCTTCCAGGTAACGTCGCCTGGGGCCGAGACAACCAACCTGACGTGGACTCGTCTTCTCGCCTTTTTAAGCTCCGGTTAGGTACCTGTAACCCCCTGAAGCCCCCCTGGGTATACCAGGCACACTGGGCCTCGGTGGCAACCACGTCTGTACTTTCTTATACGGCATGTTCGTTTCGACGCCACACTCTTTATATCAGCCCTATCCGGTTACTGTCAGAAAGTTATTTTGCAACGACTCCTGAGAATTGATCACCGGTATCTTTTGTCTATGGTAATTGTCAACTTGTCCCTACTTACTCATCATCCATACGCCATTGTTCAACGTCGTTGTCCATGTCGTTCGTGCAAGCCTCCCCCTTCCCAATTATCGACTTCGATCATCACCCACTCGAACTTTAAGCATAAAGCTCGAGTTCAAGATAAATGTGCACGCAGCATTCGGCTGCATGCCACGTCTGCGGGAAAGATTATCTCGTTTATGTTGAATTCTGTCACTTCTTCCATCCGCCATTGCTTGTATGCCCCCGAGGCCTGGTATTTGATCGGAATGGTATGCGTGAAGGACAGTGCCCAAGCCCAGTCTGTCCGAATAGTTTGAGAGGAGGCTGCCGGGTCATGTAATGCGTCTGTTATATTCAAAAACTCGACCAAAGGTAATTCCAGCATGCTCCCTATTTCCGATTCACGATCAATCCAACCATGTCTCTCAGAGCTTCTGTTCAGCTACTTCAATCTCAACCACTTGATCGATACCCTTATACTCCGGGACCTCGAAGTCATATTTCTTTGCGATGGATGGAGTCACAAACCTATGCTAGAAGTTAGTTGCCTCGAGTCACCGCGATTGATTGGTACGTACCGCCCGCCAACAAAGTGTCGACCTTTGAAATGCTTCACTAGTGGCTTTGGTGCCGTTAAGCTAATGAGTGCTGTAGGCATGAAGGAACTGCCAAGTCCCGATTTTGGTGGACCGTTTTCGATGTCCCAGGAAGAGGGAGCATCAACCGCTGTGACTGGCAGCTTCGTATCCTGAAGAGCTTGAATCACGGCAGGAAATGGCTCTCGAACTTCTCCTGAAAAACTGAAACCTAGTTGAACGGTCAGGCGTTATCGCTAGCGAGAAAGTACAATTACAAACCGAAGATCGCGTCGACAACATGATCCGTCGAGTTCAACGCCGAGAAGAAATCATCTACAAAAGGGACCTCAAGATCTTCGAGTTGTTTTGCGAGTCGCTGGGAGCAGTATCAGCAGCTATTCGGCTTTCGGATATGGAACCGAGACGAGACATGGTTGAAAAGCTGGGTACACCGAGTTTCCGGTACACCGGTTGTTACCATTCACCAATTCCCGCAGTACTGGTAGAAAACCGACAAAAGAATTGTGAGAAGCGCATAACTGCAAGATCACAAAATTGTGCTGAACAAGACGATATGCGATATTCGTGGTGAAACACAGTAAAAACCATATGATCTTGGTAACCTACCTGATAGAGATCGTTCTTGCTTCGCTTAGGATAGAAGACGGTCGGGGTGTAGCCATACTGGCGAAGATGACGAGCAGCGACCAGTCCATCACCACCTGATGCTATTAGTGAGCATCCAACAGTGTTTGGGGTTAACAGAGAGGAACCAACCGTTGTTTCCAGGTCCACAAGCAATGAGGATCCTGCGGCCACTCTCAAGAGGCTGGAGGCGATAGACTGATGATGTTAGCAGTCCCTCGTAATGAGGTATGACATGGGCTTTGTGAGACCAAAGTGAAATCTCAAAAGTCAAAAGCACATGAAAGGTGAATTCACTGACCAGCTTGAGAAACAGCAAGTCCAGCGAGCTCCATAAGCTGATCAATGGAGAACGCTCCAGTGCTCATGAGCTCCTGGTCAAGGGCAGCAGCAGCTTTGGCTCCCAGTGTCTGAAACAATCAGTCAATGAGCGAAACAGCTCGAATAAGAGTGCTCATAGCTTACTTTAATCGCCATGTTGCTTTTGAATCTTGTGTTCTTGATAGTAATCGATAAATATTCGCAAAGATCTCAATGAAGACCAAACGTCGTATGGGTTCAGATGATGTTAAAGTTGGGTGATTTCGAAAATGTCGTCAGTGACGAATGGTCGAAAAGTCCAGGGAGTCAGGGACTGACATCACTCGGCAAGAGCTGCTTCATCGGCTGTTGGAGCTGCATTTGGAAAGCCACACTATTCCCGGTCGCCTCCACCAGCTTCCAAATGAACAAGCCACATCGGTGAAAATAACCTCCGGTTCCGTGTCGAAATTGACCCAATCTTCAAGATAGTAGCAACAACTGGTGATTGCTTTCATTGTGGTCTTCAAGTCCCCCGCATCGCCGTCATGGTTGTCAAGATCCGTCTCGCCCGATTTGGGCGCCGAAACCAGCCCTTCTACAATATTGTCATTGCCCACGCCCGGTGCGTCAGCCCACGATATCTATCTAACCAAACACATCATTGACAAGTGCTTAGAACGGCTCGCAACTCCCGCCCGCTCGAGGTCATCGGTACATATGACCCAATTCCTAAACCCGATCCTTACGACACATCTGGGAAGCTTCACAAGGATATCAAGCTCGATAGTCAACGCGCGAGGTATTGGATCGGTGTTGGTGCACAACCCACAGACACAGCCTGGAGGCTACTCTCAATGGTGGGGATTCTACCAAAGAAGCAATTTGGCCCCAAAGAAGGCCATTCAAAGGGGATTATAAACCAGGAAAAGGTCAGAATTCGATAAGTTGCCTAGAGAGCTGTATTATATGTGCGAAAGGCATCTCAAGGCGTTGGTTTGGGATGTCACCATGAAGTTTAGATGGGGTCGACAAAATCTGAGAGCTCGATCAAGACCAAGTAGGGCCCAGCAGGCTACTGGATCAATGACCTGCTCAGCATTTGCGGGCAACTGTACGATATTTGTTAGAAGGGTTCATATTACGAGCCCAATCCATTTGTCGCTATTATAATTGTATTGAAGCGCTACCCAATACCATGTCTAACTATGTTTAAGCCATCTATTGAAGCTAACACGCTAAGAAAGAAAAAAAGAAAAAAAAAAACATCATATATCCCCATCTTACAACGCCTGTATCCAAGAATGGTCATCCCCCATGAGGCCGTAAGAGAAAATGATACATTTTAATGAGTGACAGCAAAGAAAATGTTAAGAATAAGACACACAGTCATGACAACGGCTCCGTAAATCGCGAGTACGAGGGCAAGTCTGCGGAGATGATGATGTTCGACATGCTCGAGATCCCATCGCCACTTACGTCTCCATCGCCATGAGTTTCGGTTGCTGCGGGTGCTAACATTGCTAGAGATACTCACGCCACTGCGAACGCTAGTTGTGCTCTGGGCCAGAGCAGCAGAGTCCTCGACATCTGAGGTGGGAGAGTCGTCATCGATATCATCATCTTCCTTGGCCAGTCGTTGATGGTGTATACTGTCCGGGTTACTGATCTTGTAGTAAAAGAGACCTGGAAGAATGAAGCTGATAGAAGTGGACCCGGTACTGCCAACGAAGGCCAGGACACGATCAAGGCTGGTGACTGAGAGAGCAGTCATGTAGGCAAAGGTGAGAATGAAAGTAGTGATCACAGCAAATCGGAGGTCGGACATCGGAGCAGTACTTCCATGATCGCCGGCTGGGGATGCAGGGAGTAGCGGTGTTGCAGTTCGCCCATTATTCGACGAGTTGCGGTTTGGTCTCCATTTCAACACAGCGTCTAGTGAAGCTCGGCATGGGTGAACCTGTAAAGGGACCGAGAAAGTAACTAGTACAACAATGGCGGCTTTTCCGATTGTTGAAGCAGCTCCAGTAGGATCTGCCTTTGTTAGTTTGTGTGAGAATCAGTATGGGATAAACGTACACATGGAAACAATGTTGCCTACAACAGCATTGCCAAAAGTGAGGTAACCAGTAATAGCCACTACAATATAGATGGAGGCAGCAGAGCCAATACTTGTGCCAACAACTCCGACAATGCTTGCTGGTGAGTTATCCTTTAGTTCGTTGAGGATAGAGAACATCTAGCTAGGTTAGCTGGATCGGAAACTGGGTGGGATTTGACATACGTTCTGGTGGCAAGTATAGGCAAACACAACAACTGGGAGAGCGCTCAACGTCTCGATAGCTCCGCCCCATTGGATCACACGGATACTACCTGGGTCGGCGTGCTTGTCGGACGCAAAGTGATAGATGACCAAGACAATTAAATACCCGATGGAGACCAGCGCAACAATGCTGGTATACTTCAGTGAATCCAACCTCCTCAAAAAGCTGAGGGGGATAATAATTAGCATGAACGCAGTGATCCAAAAGTTTCGATCAACGAGATACGGAGCGCTATTAGCGTTGCTCAGAAAACCCAACACCACACCAGGCATAAGATCCCCGATGATAATCATGTAAGACACCCCAACTCCGAAGCACTTAATCGCAATTGCAGCATCGAATATAACGGCAGCGTTGGGGTAGGTGATTTGCGATAGGGCGAAGAAGGAGGACGTTCCTCGGTCGAGATATCGGGCGCATCGAGATTGCAGGTAAAGACCGAAAGCAGCAGTCAATCCAGACCATAGTATTAGCACCACTCCGAGCATAATACCCATATGAGACATAACCGAGGGCATGGCAAGAGTGCCAGCTCCAACAACTGGGTGTCCTATATCAGCACGTGCCCGTGGAGGGAGAGATCGCGAACGTACTTGTATTTAGCAGGTTTACGACACTGCTGATCGTGGTGGCTTGGCCGCCATGGCCGCCATCCTTATGACCGCGACGTCGAGGTCTGAGAAGTCTATCGTTAGCGAGTGATTCCATGACCGGTGTTAGAGGAGAGATGTCTCCTCACCTTGACATGTCGCTGGCGCTTCTAAATAAAGAAGCGTTTCCATCAGATATGGTAGAGTAGTTCGTCATTACACGGCGAAAAGATGTAGAGTCCGAGGGAGTTCGGCGCAGTCGCGAGGGATAGAACTGGCTGTAGTTAGGTTATGCGTCCGGTTGTTGTAACGTAGATGTAAGGCGTCGTAGTGTTGGAGGTATGTATGTTCGTTATCGCTGCGTTCCTCGGGATCCTAATCCGATTGCTGACTAGGCACGAGGCGGACAGTTGGTAGGCCAGTAGCCCTAGGCCTGATTGCGTCAACCCGGTCGCTGCTTGTTACTGCACCGTCCCGCGGCACAAAGGCCCCCTGGCGAACAAGCAGTTAAACACTCCGATCACGACAGACCAGAACGGCAAGTCACGAGCCAAATGCCAACGAGGCTGTTGTGGATGACTGAGATGCAGGAGGAAGAAGAAACAGTCAGGAGATGATTTAGTACGAATTCCTGACAGGGCCTGGTTGGGTCTCTTCTCCTGCCACGATCCTTGAAATAAACGACGGGGAGCTGTTGGAGTGTTATGCCGAGCTCATGGGCCAATGAGCGCGCGCCAAGATGATAAGTTGACGAATCATCGGGCTTTATCGACAAGCCATGATCCTAATCTGGGGAATATCTTCAGGGCTTTCCAGGGGGCTATGAGACGAACAGTATATTCTTCAAGTAATGACCTTATGATGACAAGCATTGAGTTTATATTTCATAGCATGACGCAGTTAATACTACCTATGAGAGAAACATAATATCTGTTCAATGTGAACTTGTATTTTACTTTCCCAGCACATCTATCCAAATGCGCCGCTTCATGCGACAACAAAGACCATGATTCTGCTCCAGGTCTCACAATTTCATGACATCCTCCTGATCCCCCACTTTCGCCCTTGACCGCATCCACCCCGTCATTCTTCTGCCGTACCTTACCTCACTTTACCTCACCTTTAGGTCCCGCGCTTGTGCCGCGCGCTCGCTGTCACGATGGCCACCAATATGGACGAAACGACCCTTTCTACGCTCGACCTACTGGAGTCGCGACTTCTCCGTATCGAGCATCTTCTCTATGGCCAGAACCAATCACCAGCGCTTGCCCAGAACCAGTCAGCGGTTAGCCAACTCAACAAGCTTGAGCGGCGGTTCTCAATGCTCCTGTCTGATGTCCGCGTTTATCACGAGCTTATGAAGATTTGTATGCATCAGTAAATTTTACAGTCTGGATCCATACTTACTCCTTATCAGACAGGGCTCACCCCGATTTCTTTCATTCGCCCGACCCATCTGAGCCACCATCACAGCTGAACATCGATGCCCTCCAATCCATTGTCCTAGCCTCAGCGTCCGCCTTTCCTGCAACTCTATCGTCCCTTACCGCGATCAAAGACAGTCCGATTCCAGACCCTGCAGATAGCGCAGCGCTTGTGGCACTGCAGGACAGAATGAGAGCAATCGAAGCAACTCAAACCGCACAAGCTGCTGAAATAGCCGACCTTAGACACAGGAGCGAAATCGTAGTTCGCTCCTGGTACGAAACAGGCGTCCTTGACAACTCAAAGTCGATGGCCAACCTAGAGTCTCGTGTGGAGGTTGTTGAACGCCAGGTAAGGAGGGCAGAGCGAGAGTTGGAGGCTGAAGAAGAGCTATGAAATCATATTCGAAGATACCCTTGACATTAAGAAATTACTTGATTTAGACTTGTTAGTATTTGAGGCAGCTAAAGGCACACGGTTCCAACGCATATCAACTGCTCTGATGGTCTAATATATGTGCTGAAGTTCAACGTCGGTACGACAAGACGTTAGCTATTCGCTTTGCCAAGCTCGCCTGATATCTTCGAACCAGTTTATGAACAAATAGCGTTGCATGGCGTGACTGTAGGTGGCGAGGCTAGGCCGTACAACATTTCCCAGTCATCCCATCGTTTGCACTTGATTCAGGCATAAACAACATCTCGTTAGGAGATCAAGTATCCCACCTTTTTTTTTAAACCTAACTTTGCAATAGACTGCCTCCTCATATCGGCCATAAACGCATTCTTAAAGTCCCACTCTAATGTCGATACGAACTCTAGACCAATGCAGTGGGTATGAATATCACAATCTCAAGCTCAATTTCCAGTGTAATGCTGCTGGCCTGCTGCTTTTCTTTTCAACGTAAATTACTGCTAGAACCTTCTCAGGATTGTTTTGATGCGGATGCTCTGATGGTCCTTTGTCCTAGACCCCAAAGGCTGTTTTTGTTCTTGGGCCTCATTACTAGGTACTGAGCCGGAAGCAAGATTTAAATGTCAGCTATTTACAACGTTCACAACACTTAAAAGCGAGATGTAGTTAAGCTGACCCTGCTTGAAAGACACTGAACTAAGTCAAAGTTGCGCACTCAATTACACCATGTCAAAGATATTGGGTTTTCACTTGATAGCAATATTCTAAACTCCTAGCCTTCAGTATCTTGGCTAGAACATCACATTCTGGATTCTTGATGGTTGAAATCGTACCACAACGCTTTACATCATTCCATACGTTATTGTTATATATGGCAGGGAAATTGTAAGACGATTGTTTCGGAACCGAATACGCCGACTCGGTGCCCACTCCATCATATCTCGCAGCTTCTCGCTACAGCTTCACGTCGAAGACAACCCAGATTTCGGATGCCTTATCATATGGACTTTTGTAATCTCAACCCTTCTGCCTGCTCATTAACAAGTCTTCAGTGCTCCTAAGCTCTTAATTACTTACATTATGTTTCAATGACGTTTCGCTGCGTCGCGACATGACTGATGGTGGTAGCTTGTCAACCAATGCGACTTTCAGTGATTGTGATGTAACATTAGCTAGCAGATTCTAGCCGTCTTTTAAATATTACATTGAGATACGAGGATGAAGAATGGTACCAGGAGGGCGAAGACGGAACCTGTGATTTCGCCAGTTGAACATGATACAAGCCTTACTCGAGCGAAGTCTACATTGGGCATTTCGCGTTCTGGCTGCTCTATTCAACCAAGCCATGGACTCCTTACTGGTTTGGAAACCTGTTTCTATACGTCATTGCTTGTGAAGCTTCCAATAATAATTGATACCAAGATATATCCAAGATATGAAACAGTTTTAACACGCGTAGCAGATGTGTTTAGAAAACTTCGGAATTTGGGTTTGCCATCTTGGATACACCATCAGTTCTCACGCCGTTCGGCTTGACGAACTGTGCTATGCAAACTTCGAGGCAATATCTCTCTAATTGCAACTCACATGATCGTGAGTGGATCATGTTCCGTATCACACTTTGAGCTGTCGACTGGTACCTGACGCTAACTGCGTAGTCTAGTTTCATGTCATGGACTCAGCTGCTGACGAACAAGTGCAAACGCTATCTTGTAGTTCTTCTCGTGGGCGGTGCCTTTCACCAAACCACAAAATGTCACCTTATTCACGATGAGCCTCAAGCAAGAGACGTCGCAGGGTCCTTGGCCATAACTGGCCCTGATACACAGACGCTAGCCTCGGGAAATACAGATGATCAGCAACACCAGCGACCGTTGGAACAGGGCCTCAGCCCAAGCTTTTTGTCAAATGGAGCAGCTCCACAAACGATGCTGCGCTGTCATCAAAAGATCTGTTTTGTAGTGCAGCCGATCATCAAGACAAAGAGAAGCCACGCGTCAATGGACATGGCAAAGCAAGACTCTCACCAGGAAAATCATAGAGAATTAGAGATCGATCGGGAAGGCAAAATCCGCGGCTGTGCGTCCTATCGCTCATTGAGTTTGGTGGCTCCAGGGGTAAGTCCCCTTCCGTGACAGGGGTGGAGTAAAGTTTCAAGAAATGCCCTTGAGCCCTTTTAGTAGGCTTTCTCGGCACAGGCACAGAAGATTGTGCAACATGGGATGAATTGCGACTCTAGGCCTGTCAGAGCCTTGGCGGGTAGTGAGGCAGCCGGTCACAAGTTGGGTTCAAGACTTTAAGTGTAGGACAAGAACTGAAGATTCAGGTTTGACGTCCAAGAAGATACCTGAGGTGGCACGTGGCTGGCTTCAATCGGGCAAGTGAATCGCTCAAGTATCACATCAGGGGTTAGCAGGGTATAATAACTTGGTGACAGCAAGAAAGACTAGGTCAAAAATTGAGCGTGATTATAGTTCGTGACGGTGGTGAAAGAACAAAACCCGTCGAGAAAATATGATTGATCCGCAACGGTAGCGATTAGCTGTGCCGATCTAACAAAACCGGTTTAGAACGATCAGCCGGTGCTGGGGTCTGATGCAAGCAATTGCAATATCAGATCTTTTTGAGAACAAAAAGCTCAGACAACGAACCGAAAGTTCAACTCCTGCGTTGAAACGGCCCGAGAAAGTTACCACATTTGAATGGTTGTGACAAGGCAGGGCGAAATCAATGTTCCACATTATCTTGGTGCTTTATTCAAGTCAAACACCAGCCACTCATTGACTAAATGTCTTGCATCTTTTAAGAAGGCGCACCTGAATACTCTTTTAGTCGATCTGTCTCTGGCCAACATTTTCTCTTGTTCTACGTAGTATACGCGGGATTTGTGAAGTGTGGCCCTGTGCTGACCAGCCGGGATGGTATCGATGAAACTCCTGCGATGGAGTCAAGGCCACTTCTCTGGCCTCACAGCCAGCCAATAGCTCTCATTAGACTTGACCCTAGTCGAACCTCAAACAAGACGGGGTAAAAGAAGCCGGTTCGCAAAAGCACGAGAACGGTTCTTGCAGTAGATTGAAGTATTTTTTAGCCACAGTCTGTTGAACTGGGCTGACTGCTCTTGATGCGAGTCAGATAGAATTCCTGTCCAGGGCTCCTTTAACCTGATAATGTTGGCTGGGGTAGGTTGGGGTTTCCAAGACAGTGTTGACTCTTACTTTTACTGGACAACAGTCACATTGCCAACCATTCCTGTGAAGGCCTGGGTGGATAATGACAGCTGAACATGTCATAATAAGTTGGAGATTCTCTGCACTTCATGCACAGCTCTCGCTGCTCCGTTTATCATCTCCAAATGATATCGACACTAATAAATCACTATATACAAGCAAGAAATTGAAACGAAACAATTGCTCTCTACCGCCTCTAATTTAATCACGGACTCGGCTTGTTATAGCTGTCCGGCCTCTCTCCTTCTACGTCACGGACGGTCACGACAGCTTCTCCAGAACCCAGAACCTGGGCCCGAGCCAACGAGCAGACGAAGCGCCACAGACAACTAAGGGCAGGGTGTGACTTGATTCGCCCAGAGCTCCCGGTACCATCAGGCGCCTTTCATTTCCCAATAGCCTGGGGCCAAGCATCGCCGCAGGGAACTTTATAGTGGATTTGAGGCCCTGAATCTAAACAAGACTCAGGTTCTTATCGGTTCCTGAAAACTCACCATTCTACCGGCGAGTTTGTTTTCCCCATTTGCCAAGTTCATTCATTCCCCCATATCATTGATTGATATTCCAGTTTCTTCAATTTGTTACACAATCTCAGCACGAACCGGAATCAGGCTAAGACTGCCCTTGCTGCTGGATCAGGCCCTGGTTGTGCTTCAATTCTCCCTTCCCCTGAATCCGAGCCCTTCTGACTGTGACCGCGTCACGTCTGCCGCTACTACGCTACACACGACGGCACCTTATTACTGGTCTGGTTACCAAGAAGTGCAGCACAGCCATTACTTCTAATTCGTTGCGACATTGATTAGGGTGGCAGTGGCTTTCAATCAGCACAGAATTGAAGTCGGCAGCCAGTTGTTGCTCTTAATTACAGCCACGCGCATTTGTATATTCCACAAGTTGCACGGGCTGTTGTTATTTGTTTTTTTACCTTCTCAAGTTAACTCGACCACGCTTGTCGACCTCCTCACAACTTTGTTCAGCAGTTGCATCACGCCGCAATATCCACTACCTCAAGCGTACTGAACCTTCTGTGCTTGTTGAAAAAGGTCCCCGGTCTTTCGCTGGGCTAGACTGAACTGGACTGGGCTGGGTTGCCCCTTGTCTCCGCGTTTTTCCCCCTTCTCACCCGCAGCCAGCGCATCCCGTCCATCCCATCCACTCAATCTGTCCATTCTCTTCCCATTCCAAACCGTTCACTTCAATTCAATCATTTCCACTCTCTCCTTCTTTTCTTCCTTTCCGTCCCACTGAATCCGCTCACCTAAGGTAATCTTTTTTATCTCAACCACGGGCTTGGGTCATTCCACTCATTTTCCATTCCATCTTCTATTATTACCTACCTATTTCCTGCCCTTCGACTTCCCCCATCTGTCGCGACCTCCCGCTCGTCTTACGCCAACCGAAATCCTACAAACGATCGACACTGTTTCGCTTCGCTTGGCTCTGCATAGCACCGTAACGAATTGATTCCAGCACAGCCTCTTCGCTTCTCCATCGCTTTTCTTCCGACGAATGCTCCGGTAGCAATCGAGTCTTACTTACGCCTTCTTGTCAACCGGCCATCACCAACGAAGAAAGCGCGTGCCCTCTCTTTAGCATCAACCTCGATCGCAAGCTCGTTCGATTCCGTTGTTCCTTATGCCATCGTATTCTCTCAACTCTCCCTCGCTTCAGAAAATGGATCACTCAAGAATGTATGGCCAACGCAAGGGCATTCAAATGAGCAATATCCTCGGCGACCCCTTCGCCCTGGCCACGCTCTCTATTAGCACGGTGCGTCTTCTTGCGCCCTGTCACTACACTTCGACTAATTGACCTTCACAGCTCGCCTGGTTCATCACCTTTGTCTCCTGTATTATTGGACGGGTACAACAAAATAGCGATGCCGACCTTGCCAAGAACGATCCTTTCCCAACTTTCGTGTGGTGGAGCTGCATCTACTCTCTATGCTTGATTATCGGTGTCTTTGTTGTGATTGGAAGCGACGCAGTCCATACTTACCATGTTGCTGTGACTGGTTATCTCGCTGCCGGAATTGTTTTAGTTTCGTCGGGAATCAACCAGCTCCTTTACTCCAACAGTGGCGCCCGTGAGGCTGCCTCAGCTGGTTTTATCCTGCTGGCCATGGTCATTGTGAGTTACATCTCAGATTTAATCCAAGGAAAATCTAATAAGGGATATCAGGTTATTTGGACGTTTTACTTCGGATCCAGCCCTTCTTCCACTCCCCGAGCATTCCTTGACTCATTCGCCCTCGCCAAAGAATCCACTACGATTCATCGATCTACTATGAACGCCTATGGCGGTCGCCCCGAGACATCCAACTCGGTCCAACCCCCTCAGATGTACACTTCAGCTCAGCTTAATGGTTTCGAGAACCCATCACCGGTAGGAGGTATCTCGCAGGTTGGAGGAGCACGTGGATCAGCCGTTCCTCAAAGCTTTACCAATTCAGTTATGCAACAACAACCACCGCAAGTCAAGACAAACAACTCTCCCGGCAACGACACCGAGGTCGTGCCACCCACCGAATATCCCTATAGAGCAAAGGCCATCTACAGCTACGAGGCCAACCCAGATGACGCCAACGAAATTTCTTTCTCCAAGCACGAGATCCTCGAGGTGTCAGATGTTAGCGGAAGGTGGTGGCAAGCACGCAAGGAGAGCGGCGAGACGGGTATTGCACCCAGCAACTACCTCATCCTGTTATGAGCAACGACCCATGCATGGATTCCTTGGGATACCCGTTCGGCGATGTGCGATATGTCGCTCGTCGAACACCGTCAGACCCACGTACGGGCTGCTCGTTCATTGTTTGTCGCATTTTAACGGTTTTAGAGTCACGACTCGGCGATTTGGTTTCAGCACTGGGATGGGAAATATGTTGGATGGAGTATATTTGGGACGAAAACCCCCTTGTGTTATACCTCGGACCACGGCGCCTGCAACTAGGCAGTTCTTTTCACTTTGAATGTCTTCTTTTCTACTGTCTTCACAATTATTGTTCTTCACTTTGTCTATTATCCTCGGGAAAACCACGAGATTTGATTCGTTACGGTTTCCCACCCTCTGGCGGAGTGGCATGACGCCCGACGAACCGGTGTTGCTGCGGGCCTGAAGTTTACGAGGAAATGTGCTCGTGGACCTGCGAGCAGGCTGGGCTTTGTATGGAAGGGGTTGTATTTTGTCAATGGATCTGGGTTGGCCAGGTGCAGATATGAACAGTGCCAAGTAAGCTGTAGTTACAACGATAAGGGATCAAGGCATCACTTGGACCTAGTGAACACGATGATTATTGGAATGCGAACTGAATCCTGTACGTCCATCAATTGTAAATTCGGGGCTAAATTTAGGATCTGCAACCGGCGGGACCATTCAATGGCCATTAAGACCAATGCATGTGGTGCTAAGGTTTTCCTCAGGAATGCGTGGCAAGTTCGTAGAAAAACTGGCATCAAGAGTATATCCAATCTCGCCTACCTGAGACTAGACAGGGTACCATTCTGAAGCTTGGGTCGTGTTCAAGTTGGTGCAACCATTTGTCTCGAGTTCATCTTGAACTCAGTGGATTATCTTCCGGCCTCTGAATCCGCCGGCTTGTCGTTGGCGGGATCGGCACTTCTTGATATGTTGGCGAACCCGGTGTATGTCCGGTGTCGATCCCATATGGCTTGCTCGCTGCGATGCGCCTTTATGTCTCAGCCTCTCAGGCATTATGCGTCGCTTTGGAAACCTCGTTGAATCGAGGGACCATATTCCACCATGACTCCATTGAGCTTCTTTTGTGTTGGCCGTTTCCGATATCATTAACGCCTCCCCTCCTCATCCTTCCAATCTCTTCCTAAGCTCCCTCTCCTTCTGCAATACCTCCAACTCTAGTCTCTCAACACCGTAGCGCAGGGCCTCCTTACGCTGCCGAACTGCTCGCGCACGGAGCTTCTCCTCTGCAGTAAGCTTACGACTCCCAGTTCTCTGCTTCTTAGGCTTTCCACCGTACTCGTCGTAGTTATCATCTGGGCGGGATAAGCGACCCTGCTGAAGCTCTGCGCGGGCTTTGAGAGTCTCGATGCGACGCCCCTGACGTTCAATCTGGGAGTCCGCGCGGGCCAGGAGAAGGGCAATATATGGTCCAATTTCGTCGCGTAGAGAGGCTTCGGCTGCGGCCAGAGTTGGTTGGGGGATGAGTTCGTAGTGCTGCCTGGTGTAAGTTGACGTAAACCAAGGTAAGCAAATGGAGAGTACTTACGCGGACAGTCTTGAGAACATTGACTAGACGGGGAAAATCGGAGACGCCATTGTCGAGAGTCTCAACGGAAGATTCGAGAAATTTGAGAGATGTGCGGAGAGAAGAAACGCAATCGGAGTATGTCGAGAGGTTGCTAGCGGAGGCCATTATGGGTGTTCTGGTTGTTACTCGCGGGGTAGGTTATTCACATAAAATTCGAGTTCCAGTACTGCCCTTTTCTCGATGATATGACGAGTCGCTTGTGATCAGATGGACTAAGCGTTTGTCTCAGGTCAATTATGCGCCGGGTATCATAAGCGACTTTGGATTGTTTTGAACTTGACGATGCCGAGCGCGAAGTGAATAAACAATGGGTAGTGATGATGGGGCACGGACCAACCGCTTAATCCGTCCTCAACAGCTCTCCCGAGCTTCCTCCGACTACAGCTTCAACCTCATCTCAAGATTGAATTTTGAATATACATCAAAAGTTATTTCGGCTCTCTCACTGTGCTGAAAATGAATCCAATCACACAAGAACATTTTTTCAAGTATGGATGCAATCTTCCTTATGAGACGAAGCCATCATGATTTCGTTATGATAAAGCTCATTTATTACCTCGAACTTACCTAAGTGATCTCCAGGCATAATTTGAAATTAGGAGCAATGGGCTGTAGCTTTTTTTACTTACGCCAAGTTCAAGACTCTTGGACTTTCATCTATCCCCTCAAGGTTGTTGCAAACATAGCCCTACTACTCATGTGCTGGACTAAGCTCAATGATAAGCTATTCGCTAAGGGATAGTAGGAGTTGGACATAAAATAATGATAAAAATATTTCGATGCATCATTCATGTATACACAGTGAGCCAACTCGAGATGGCTCTCTCGGCTTCGAACAATGAGAGGACTTAGGGCCAATAGTATTGTGAAACTTTGTCTTGGACCATAGAAAGACTGTGTCTTCTCCAGCTACCTGCAACCTCTATCCCTCTTCCACAATATAAGTGAGCTTTCCTGATGCAGGTATTTCTAGTAAGATATAGTCGCATTACTAGTATGTTATGCGGAAAGACTATACTGTAACTCAGCCTCGAGTTCCAATCAGCCGTTCTGACTAAAAAATGAAAGAAGCCTTGATCATAATCTCAAGAAAATTAGTTATGCCCCTCACATCGTATTTAGCAAACATACTATTGTAGTGATCAGACTTGCAAACTTATGAAGCAGATTATTTTGTTGAGGCTCTGAGCCAAGCAAGTCCTTCGAATTTCTCTGTCAGAATTAGGACGGACTCGGGAAGCTGTTATTTACTGGAATGTTGGTTCGTTGATGATAGAAATAGTAGTTTTATACACCAAAGAGGGGACTTGAAGAGATACAGCATGGTCCGGGTCCCATCACATGCCGCATCATCTACGCTACGGAAAGTCAGGGACAGGGAGGTGTCTTCCTTGTGATCTGGAGAGAATCTTAGTTGATGCAAGGTGTCCCTACTTGAACGCCCTATGGTTTTTGTACGTTTCCAGGACCGGCAGAAGATATTGAAGAACGGAGAATCCTGTCTTATGCGTGCTATATAATTAGCCAACAGCACTAACGCGAGCCTCCTGTTCAAGCAGGACTATGAAGTTCTCGAATCAGACAATATCGCCAGTTGCAAACATGCATGGTGTAAGCCCTTTGTCTAAGTGACAGTGTCTATCGACTTGTGTTATGTATGAGAGTCCAGATGATGTGTCTAAGGTTTGGTTCTGAGGTTGAGGAGAGAAGGAGTTCATCCTGTATCTGTTGTCAAATCGATCCACATGAATTGTGATCCATCCTTGCTTGATGCAGTCTCTGTGAGAGTTTGACATATCTTGATCGCCCAGTTGGAACGATCATAAGCAATTTTCAGTGGCGTAAGAGCATACACTCCGTTTTTCTTTTGGGTCAAATAAACATCTTCTTCCAGAGACCACTTCAGAGAATCTCCGTAATGAAGCTGAACCGTTCTGCTGGACCAAATCCACCTCGCTGCAACAGGAGATCGTATGTGATAAAACGCTGGTACCCTGCTTGTACCAGTAGACATCATCCTGGAAACGGAGCAGGCGATACAGGCTATCGATAGGATCAACGCTTTGAAAAGATCTCGTAAGGATTTTATAACGAACCATATATGGACTCGTTATCCAGTTTATGTAAAATCTTATATGAAATAATATGTACCTTTTAGTATATTGTTTTTTTTTTTTTTTTTTTTAATTTGCAAGTTAACCTTAAAAGGGATATCCAAGCATCTCCAGAGTCTCAATCAGTTTAAACATCAATAGGCCCCTATAGTCAGCCTCAACCACAGAAAGTCAAATATCAATATGGTTTGGCTACCTCAATTGCAGCCTGAACCTAGCTGCACACATACCAGCTGAAAAGCTCTGCTCAACAGCTGGTTCCTCAACCTTCTTCCTTCAACATACCCAAAAGGCACGCTTCTATCATCCATCACGCAGTAAGTCATCCAACCCGAATTCTGACCACAACGGCTAACAACGTCACAGCTGCACCGTCGCGATGCCTGCTATGCGAAGAAGCCTGCAGCCACCGGAAGCCAACGAGGCTTATTGTACGGAAGGCCACGACCTAACCCCTTATCTCAGGCGAGCCCTCGAGGGAGTTGATGAGGAAAAGCGTGAAAAGCTCCGTGCGATAGCTATAAAGATCGAAAGGGCCTAGAAACAAGAGTACCTCTTAGTATATATTTCGATAAATAGTGCTCCTACCTCAAAGAACCTCTATAGCTATGTATGGTATGATCGCGTGTTGTTTCCATTGTCAAAACTGAGCATGCCTGTTGGTCAGACAAGATATTTCAAGACCTTACTATCGTAGGGGGGGTTAGGTTTAGGTCTTAAAGCAACACAACGCAAAGAACACATATTAACACATATGGGCTAAATACTCCTCGCTTTCTCTGCTGCCTAGAATGAAGCTTCAGACTTGAAAGTTAGTTATCATAATGACCTGCACCATAAAGAGCTGCTGCTCTTCCTTCTGCATTTCGATGGCGATCAGGAATCAAGTTTTTGTCAAATAAAGCTTCGTACACAGATGGTTCAGACACAAAGTCAGGACCTTACTAGGTCCAGGAAGCGTATACTATGCAACTATAACTAGGATACGCCTCTGGGACAGCAGCAACTTGCCACATGTATTTCCAATTTTACAATCCTCATGAGGACAAAAGAGTGAATTTTATTCGCGCCTATACTCATGGGTTGATTGATAGTCGAAGCTTATGATATCCCTACAAGGTATATCAAGCCAGCACTTTAAAAACCCCAATTAGTCCAGAGTTTAAGCAGGCAACAAACACTCAAGAGTTGACGAGTTCAAGATCAATCAGTCTTCTGTTGATAGGTACTGGGAGAACTACTACGGCAATTCGATAGTGAGGTAAAGGATTATGTGCTCAGGACGAGCTATGTGATGCTGGTATAGACAATAGCTCCGGTGCATCTCTGCACCTGGGTTTTTGTTCACCTTTACCCTGCTGAACCGCCTTCTGTGTGAGATTTGTGTGTGTAGCTGCAGTAAAAATATGATCAAAATGAGCAGTGAGAGACAGATACCTATGAGATGCCATACTCTAATATATAAAGATTTCGATCAAGAAACCCTAACTGATGCTAGCTATTAAAACCCGCTCATATCTCAGCCAGATGTGCCAACGTGGTACTTGTGGAGAGGCCTTGGTTGATTTCACACCTGAAACACCATTTAAGATGCTCCAGCTCGATCACACTCTCAGTTTTCATTCAATAATCCCATATTCACTCATCCATTCTAGCCATTGTCAGGCTTTACCAATGATAGTAAGATCATGCCCCGGCCATCTTAACACGAGACTGGCGTAGTTGGAACGAATGAAAACTGTGGTTGGGATTGCCCTCTGTAAATGCCTTGGAGTGCTGTGATGATCTTGGTCCGTTTTTTGGGCTCCAGGAAGCTGGCCTGAGAACTAGTGGCAGGAAAACCATACATTTATAGCGGTATCTAGTCGTCGAATCAAACAATTTAGATTTGTAGCTTATATATTACGTAGCAGTTTATGCATCGAATCCATTGAGAAGCTCACAAGTACTCAGAGCCCAAGTGCAAGCAATAAATTCAAGATCAACTTCTGTCTAAATTGTGGTACAAATATGCGCGCAACTTTCCCTCAGGGCTGATTATTAGATATCTTCTTCCTTTCTTGTTCATTTGGAGCATCCTGAGAACATTAAAGACAGAATCAATGGCACTAATGGTAATAGTTGAGTTCTGAGCTCTACTTTCTGTCAAACCGTTCGATGCTTGACTCCGTTCCATAGCATTCGAGGGCATAGCTAAGAAAGTTAGACAGCGATCTCTTCCATCCTGATACATAAGCAGAGCTCTTAACATGATTTCCAAACTATCAAATTCTTGAGTTTCTGAGCATATGTTTGGCTGGAGAGTGGTATGGAGATTAAAGCGCTACGAATTCGATAAATCGGGGGCTCATGCATGTTTTCTCAGCTTTCTCTTGTCCACAAAGCCCAAGTATTCGACTTAGAATAACAATGGAATCAATCTCCTAACTCAATACAATGTGTTTATCTTGGCTCCGGTCCCTAAAATAATAGACATCAACAACCAGGGATGAGTCCATATCAGCACATGCTTGGTATAATAAAATCATTTAGCTTCAATGGCGCCACTCTGTCAAAGTCACGAAAACCTCGGTACCTTTTGATCTCAACTTGCCATCACTTACAATCAGCAGTACTGCTTCTCCTAATTTGGAAGGATAGTTACCTCTGTATAAACTCATATTCCTAAGTACTTTGGGTTGTCGACACGGAATAAACTTCAATATTACCCTAAAGTCGGAAAATAGATATGTATCAGAATAGCTCACATTGAACTTTAATCTCAATTGCTTGCGGTATAGATTTGAAGGAATAACTTAATAATTTTGTAAACGAGCCTTCTTCCAGCAAGTTATTTCCTCCGTCCCTAACTTGACATCAGACGAGGTCATATTCATGGATAACGGTCACGTGGCTATGACATTATGACATTGGATGACGGAGAATCCGGAATCGGTCCCACTAAATTCCAGGCCTGGCCCTGCTTCGCTTGGTGGGGACCTAGGGACAGGCAGGAGCCTCTTGCGTGAGCCTCGTCACTGAATCGACCAGCTTGGACTAAACCAAACACGCCCCACGACCTTTAAACTCATCGCATCAACACCACATATCACCACTCCCGAAACTTGGATCTCCTAGAGAAGAAGTTTGCCGATAAATACAGATCTTGAGGGAACCACAACGCGATCACAGCTATCATGTCTGACGGAGTTTTGAAGCCCGAGAAGGACTTCTCGAAGGAGGTTGACAAGCAGCTTCCCGAAGCTGAGAAGCTGGCTGCGGTGGGTTTTTTGAGCTTGAGTTGCCGATGCTGAGCTTTGTCTAATGTTATTATAGTCTGGTAACCTCCAAGGCGCCATTGAGAAGCTTGCTGCGCTCGAGAAGCAAACCCGACAAGTATGCTTTAGCACACGCCTTCTCGCTCCTCGTCTCCGCTAATTCAGTACCAGGCCTCCGATCTTGCGTCAACATCACGAGTCCTGATCGCGATTGTCACACTATGCAAAAATGCGGGCGACTGGAGC
Source organism: Fusarium algeriense (assembly GCA_002982035.1). Classification (NCBI taxonomy): domain Eukaryota; kingdom Fungi; phylum Ascomycota; class Sordariomycetes; order Hypocreales; family Nectriaceae; genus Fusarium; species Fusarium algeriense. Next base: position 43,033 of record PVPY01000111.1, read on the forward strand.
TTGTTGAACGACCAGACCTTGGTCATGTCCAAGAAGCACAGCCAGCTGAAGCAGGCCATCACCAAGATGGTCCAGACCGTCATGGGCTTCCTCGACGACACTCCCGACCTTAAGACTAAGCTCTCTGTCATCGAGACACTGCGAACAGTAACAGAGGGAAAGATTTTCGTCGAAGTCGAACGAGCCCGAGTTACCAAGATCCTTTCCGACATTAAGAAGGAGCAGGGTGATCTGAAGGCCGCCACCGAGATTCTTTGCGAGTTGCAAGTTGAGACCTTTGGTTCAATGGACCGACGGGAAAAGACAGAGTTTATTCTAGCCCAAGTTGAGCTATGCATTGAGAGTGGAGACTGGACACAGGCTGCCATTCTAGGTCGTAAGATCAGCACCCGCTACCTTTCTCGCAAGCCCAAGAAGACCGCCGAGCAGCTCGAGAAGGAGCAAAAAGAGCGCGAAAAGAAGAAGGCCCGCGGCGAGGAGGTTCCTGAGGAGAAGGAGGACGATACAACTGATCTGAAGCTGCGATACTACGAGCAACAGATCATTCTTGCCAAACACGAGGAGAAGTACCTCGATGTATGCAAGCACTATCGACAAGTTCTGGACACAGAAGCAGTTGAGGAGGATCCAGCCAAGCTTCGACCTGTAAGTCGGCTGTCTTTGAAGTACCGAGTCGCTTTGCTAATCTATTGTCGCAGGTCCTGCAACGTATTATTTACTTTGTCATTCTAGCACCCTACGACAACGAACAGCACGACCTCCTCCACCGAATCCATAAAGATACCCGCATTTCGGAAGTTCCAGCCGAAGCAGAACTTCTGCGACTCTTCACTGTTCACGAGTTGATGCGATGGCCAGAAATTGCTAAGAGATTCGGCCCCCACCTCTGCAACACCGATGTCTTTGACAGGCAGCCTGGTCAATCTTCGGACGACAAGGCTCATCAGCGATGGCAGGATCTGCGAAAGCGAGTCATTGAGCATAATGTCCGAGTTATTGCCAAGTACTACACCCGCATCCAGATGAGCCGCCTGACTCAGCTACTTGACCTCACCGAGGACGAGACGGAGAAGTATATCAGCGAGCTTGTAACTTCCAAGACTGTCTACGCCAAGATTGACCGACCTGCACGAATTGTGAGCTTCGCAAAGCCTAGAGATGCTGACGATGTACTCAACGAGTGGAGCCACAACATGAAGAGTCTTCTGGGACTATTGGAGAGAATTGATCATCTCATCACCAAGGAGGAGATGATGGCACGAATCCAGCCTGCTAAATAAGATTATGGTGTAAAGGATAGAGCGGTTCATAACTCATGACAGTTTCGGTGGTCTGTAATTATACAGGTTAGATAGTCCTCGGGATGAGGATATATGACATGGCATTTGGTGTATTCATCAAGTCTATCTATTCGTTTGCGTGTCGTAGTCTATATTGTGTTTTCCCAACGTTTCCCAAAAATATCAATAAGATTGTTCACAGGAAACCGTCCTTCGATCGAACTCGTCATTACAGCTCCGCTTTGGGCTCCTTATCTTGGCTATGCTCCTTGATGAAGCCAGCGAGTGGCGCTGCCCATTGTTTCGATACGGGCACGTGGTGACCTCCTGGGTGAACAAGTACAAGGGGGTCTTGACAACGATCTGTGAGAGCTCGGCTCCGGCTTTCATCGACTACTGTATCGAGACTGCCCAGGAAGTGCAATGAAGGAGTCTTGATCTTGGGTTCGTAGCAGAACTGCAACGATTCAGGAGTGGCCCAGAATCCAGAGTAAGAAACGACGAATTTGAGAGCCTTTCCAGAGTTTGCCTCTCTCAGATCTCTCGCCCAATCTCCTTGCTTTCCTTCAGGTAGAGGACGTTCTGGCTCAAGAGCAGCCACTACGAGAGCGGCCATAGCACCACCTTGGCTGAAACCGCACACTGCATCAATGCCCTCTGCTTCACGAATAGCCTGTCCGATGGTAGCCATTCCCTCATCGAAAAGTCGGTAGTTGCCTGTGGCTTCATCTTTGCGGAACCACGCCCAGGTATCAGGTTGGTAGTCTCCAGGCTGGGGCTCCTCAGGGGGTTGGTAGCCAGGGATGTCTTCTGGGCTTAGACGGTTGGGACCAGTGGCATAGAGGAAGACTGGAAGAAGTGAGATAGGGTTGAGAAGTTTGACGAGTGTCTTCTCTAGAGCGCGGGTTTTGGCACGGAAGAGAGGACCGGATTGGGTGAAGCCTGGTGAATGTAAGTGAGTGACCTATGAGATGTTTATGGGCCGTCCAGGGTACGCCGAGGGTGTTGTCAAAGGGATACAAAAATTCATCTCTTAACAGGAACGTCTTGAATACTCACCGTGAAGCATGAGAATTTTGACCTCTTGCTTGCCTCCATTGCCATTAGGCTTGGCTGCTGTTGTAGCGGTCATTGTAGATAAGCAAACTTCGTATGAAGAAAAAGTGAATGAGACCCGTCTAGTTGCAGCTACAGTTGGTCTAGAAGCAGAAAAGATACCAAAAAGAAGACGCATCTATATAGAAAGGATGGAATGAGAAGCGGACTTAAGTCGGTGTTGATAGGAAGGTTGCAGGCCGTATGAGTCGAGGCGTGGAGAGCAACGATGGCAATGATTTGTCAGTGAGAGAAATCTTAGAGGGCGTCGGGCCGTTGCTTAACATGACGGCACTTCGATTCATCCCCACCACAAACATTGTCTACAAACCAACAAGAGTGAGTAGTTATCATTTAGAGGTCTTTTAAACATGTTATCTTAATGCGTTGTTGAATTATGAGTGAGTGTTTATGACATAATAGTTTGAAATTCAATGTCACTCTTGTCACTGAAGTCATATCTTGACTTGTACACCGTAACATAGGAGGAATATATTGAGAGGTCTATATAAGGAATTGGAAGCTTACACCTCAAACAGAGTAACCCATAACACAGAATCAGTATAAACAAGATATCATGTGGCCATGATGATGGACCGCTACATCCACAAGAGCTCTATAGCTAAAATGTCGCGGTGAGTATTGGGCCATAGTCATCTTCCTTGCACAAAAATAGAAATAAACCACGGAGTATGATGGTAGATTTCAGAGTGAGTCAAGGATTTTTTGCACATGTCACATAAACCAGACTAGATTTCAGTCTTGAATTCCATCACAATCGGACATCTGGAGCTTGAAAGAATTTGTCGTTTCCCGTTGTACCCATCTGTAACTTGCGGATGATCGAAATGTAGGTCAATTAGGCCCATTTTGCGATTCTATGATACAATTCCATCTCGTGAACCCTGGCCTCGCGTTCGAGCGGATCGGTTATGCGTGCTGGCTTGGACGAAATCCCATTTCCTTTCCATCAAACTTAGTGGCCACCAGACTTAGCGTTAGGGTTACGGGGGTCGTTCTTCCACTCGGCAGCTATTATATCTCGTCAGTCGTCGTCCTGTGCTCATTTTATAGGGGTCGTACAGTTCATCATGGCGGACTGGGCGGAGTTGACGCCGTAGGCAATGACAACACCTATATCATGAATCAATTGCTGTCCAAAGCTCATCGATACATCAATCGAAGTCGGGCGCGCGGGAATATGCTCGGGGAGAGAATCGTTTTGTCGGACGAGCTGCGCAATTTCACGTACCGGCAACGAAGAAGGGCCAGTAAGGCTTCACTATTGGAAGAGTCAGCGGGACACGTTCGCGATGACGCAGACGGACAAGTCGCAATTGAACGTACAGAAGGGAGCGTTGAACTTCTTGAGGGGTTGAACACCGAGCCAAGACATGATGACGGATTTCGTGGGTATCGCGGGACGTAGGTTCGGTTTGGTGGACTGTATCGCTTTGAGATTGAGATTGCTACAGAACGAGCCTTTTTCCGAACGACAAAGCTCCGAGCGGGTTCTACCGAAGCCGAGCCCAGATGGTTTTCTGTATGCCTTGAGGCTAAGGCACAAAGTTTGGAAGCGAAGTGGCTGAGTAAGATCAGTACGTACCTGAGCAGAGCTGAGGAACAGCAGGCCCAACCGAACCCCGCATTCTTTGGCGCGCTAAGCTTTTGCACGTGACGCCTAAGCTGGGGTGACATCATTCGAGAGCTCCCCAAGCTCCAGCTTTAAGAAGGGAGTGTATGTACTATAAACCTTCTGATCTCATCACTCCTGTTTCCCTCTATCAAATCAGCCTATTTTGTCCTTGTTCTCTGTCAAAGACTCATAGAGTCTGTACTCGTCATACTTGTCGTTGAATACAACCAAAAACGCACCCAAGAAGTGCGGGGTGAATTATACATTCTTGGGCGTGTAACCGAAAGCCGTTCCGTCCCTCCAACTCTCAGCTGTCCAATCGTCCACCTGCTTCGCCCTCCTCCTTAGGTTTGCCAGTGCCAGGGCAATCTCAACCCAAGGTGCTTTGATACCACCTTAACGCTTAAACGCCTGCTTTCCCGCTTCTGCTGTGCCCTCCCAGTCTTTGATTGCCACCAATTGTGCCGCATCTGACCTTCTGCTTCCGTTTCCTCGGTGTATTTTCTCCTTTCAGCATCTCCCCTGTCTGTCTCGGTCCCTCCAGATCTACAACCGCACAACTCCAACGTTTGACGTTTTAAAGTTGTTGTCATCTGGAAGATCGCCCGCAATCTCCCCGCCGCCGCGCCAGTGTCAGCTTTATTAGACACGAATTGCGCCCCATCCACCTCGATACTTTACATCTCCATTCCTCAACGCAATACAAGCTCTAAGCTCCAACCATCCCCAAAATGCTCAGTCGCCAGTTTGCACGCGCCGCTGCCGTCACACCTCGAGCTGGCGTGCGAGCTCTGAGTTCGACTGCTGCCCTCAACGGTCGCACGCCTTCGCTGGGAGATGTCAACCCTACACACGCAGAGGTCGATAAGTTCAGTCAGAAGCAGAAGGAATTCCGCGATCACCTGGTCGAGGCACAGAAGAAGCGAGAAGCCAGTTCGTTGCCCTCTCACCCGCAGCCTGCTAACGTTACTTTCAACACGTCGGTCGAGGGCTCACAGAATGACCATGTAGGACGCTCTGAGGAGGTCAAGGAGCCTGAGCCTGCCCGTAAGGCGGGCCCTTTGACGAACCTCATTTACGGTACTAAAGAAGGTCGTGAGCTCGATGCTCAGCTCGAAGCAAGCTTCAGTCAAGTTCTTGCCCGTGGCAAGTACGTCCATTCGATCGTTCTCCACGAAGTCAAGCCTGACAAGGTTGACGAGTATGTCGATCTCGTCGGAAAATGGTACCCCAAGATGGCCAACGCCCCCGAGAATAAGGTAAACCTGGTTGGAAGCTGGAGGACAGAAGTTGGCGACTGCGATACTTTCGGTAGGTTGTGACTTGTTTTTGATGGTCTTCTGATCACTAACCATCACAATAGTTCACATCTGGGAATATCAAAAATATGAGGGTTACCACCAGTCCCGATACTCAATTACCCACCACCCCGAATTTGCCGACTTTGACAACAAGCTAAAGGGTCTGATCAATTCCAAGAATATCTCTCTTATGCAAGAGTTCTCTTTCTGGCCAACAACCCCTCCACGATCGCTTGGCGGTATCTTTGAGCTTCGTTCATACACATTGCACCCTGGCAACCTGCTCGAGTGGGAGACACACTGGCGACGAGGTCTCAAGGCCCGTCGTGAGGTTATGGAGGGTGTTGGTGCTTGGTTCGTTCAGATTGGCGACCTTAACACGGTTCACCATTTGTGGCAGTTTGCCAATCTCGAGGAGCGCCGTGGCCGCCGTGAACAGAGCTGGCAGGTCGAGGGCTGGAGTGACACTGTCCACAAGACTGTGCCTCTAATCCAGAGTATGAAGTCAAGGATCCTCGTCCCGATGCCTTGGTCTCCCGTTCGATAAATGCCTAGCCGAAAATCTCTCACCTGATCAGATCCCAGGTTAAACATACCTCCTGTACGAGATTAGAGGTTGTTTCCTTACGTTTCTACAGCATAGTTCATTTGTTAAGAGTCTTTTCGGTTTTAGCAGAGGAGCGATGACGCGTGGATTATGGATTGCATGTACAGATGTATTATCTAAATTTCTACAAATTCATCTGAAACTGAAAAACAGCATTTGTGATATGCAGTGACATCGATTCTAGCAAGCAAGAAGAAGCCATAATTCAAGCAAACTTTACGGTGCAAAAGCAGTCCAATAAGATCCATTCTCATCACAACGCCAGGGTATCCAATCAATTTACATGTAAAGCTGCTCACATGGCCTTTCCCCTCACTACTAAGAGTCCACGCTTAGGACCTCAGCAATGTTTCTCCGTGCTTGGCCAAGCATGTGATTGAGGTAGCTTAGCTTGGACTGAATGGATATGAGACTCGGATCTGCGCTTTCGACGCGTACCTTTTCCCGGACATATACTTCCTGAATATTATTACTATCCACATCTGCAACAGACGATCCTGGCTCCGGGGTATGGCGGGCGCTACCCCGCTTGGAGCCGCCAATGTTGGACCCCTGTGTGTTATACCGGAAAACAGTGTCCATCTCGTCATGCTCCAGACGGCGTACAGTTCCAAAGGCTAGACCAAGCTTGGTGCCAAAATGAACATGCGCATGAACAGGTTCGAGAGCACGCAGCCACAGAATTATGCAGCTTTCTTGAAGACCGAGATAAAAGCTGAGGTTGGGCCCAAGTGGAGGCACAAACTGATCTGGTGGACATGAGCACATCTGCCAAGCGGGATCTGAGTCTGTTAAAGGAGGTCCTTTGAGTATTGCTAATGAATCGGTTAGGGAATCGGCAAGGATGCTGAGGGTTGAGGCAAGGGAGCGGGCGTCCTGCGGTTTGGAGAGGGTAATAGCAAGGAGATCGATAGACTGATTTAGGTAGCCGTGCAGAGCATCGAGGCCCTGGATGTGGATAGCATCGGATTGTGATAGGGACAAAGTCTGTGGAGGTATCGTTCGAAGCTGGAGATGTATAGTCTGCGATCGAAAGACGTCAGCTTGCAGAACGAGGCTGGAGCTGCATGCGGGGGAGCATGAGCTTAACAGGCAGCCTTACGCCTTTGACAATACGAGTACCGACGCGTGTGAGCGTGCCTTTTACTTTTTCGTTGCGCGGTGTACTCATGACGAGTGTACTGCCCGGATCAATAGGCGCAAGGAGCGCATAGCAGTCCTCAAGGCCATGTTTGAAATCGCGACAGATTTCAAGAGTCTCTTCGACAATCCAATCGAGTTCGCGCGCCTTGTCAAAATAAATCAGCATATTGTCTTGACTTGGTTTCTCTCGGTTTGCTTAGTCGCATGAAGGCGCAGTACCTGGGTTTCGGAGGCTTTAAGTCTGAGCTCGGCTGGCAAGACGGGAGGCCAGATTGCAATGGACATTTTGAATGGGCGCCTAGCTGATTGATACTACGTGAGGAGAGAGATAGGCAGCCATGAGAGGAGATGGCGGCAACGAGGAAATGTCGATAGTGAAATGATCGTGCTTAGGAACGAGTTAGAGATGGACGAGTAGCCCAAAAGCGATCGAATCTAGGTGAGCTCAGCCAGAAGCTTGAAGGTGACGTCTGTAGCGGGCCGCTGGTGTGCGCTAAAGACACTAAGGGTGTAGGCAGCTGCGCCACAGATCTGTGGCGCTTTCAGTTTGACCTCAATTTCAGCCTGGGAAGCTGGATGAATTTATCGTGCTATCTTGAATTTTATTGATGTCTCTTAAAAAGGAGCTGTCAATTTAATTTCATACCACCTTATAAAACATCTAGTTTAAAGTGAGTCTCTGCCGCTTTTGCTCGTGCAAAGTGTCGCGGTAGTGGGGTGCCTGCATATGAAAGGACTTTTTACTTTTATGAGACTTCCTTTCCTTCGGGTTCTCTTCCCATCAACTTTCACTCACGCTATTAAGCACATCAGGTCGAATTTGAACACTTGTTAGAACCACTCGAACCAACAAGAAGAACTCAAGATTTACGTGGACCAGGGCTCATTCGAGCCACTGCGCTCAAAAATCTGAAGGGCTCTTTGAAGATACATTTGCAGATCATATCAGGCAGCCTAATCCAAAAAGCAAACTATAACATGGCTTCAACTGAGGCTCTCAAGGCTCCAGAGGGCCCGAAAAAGGTATATGGAACCATGAATAAGCTCCCTGCCATCTCAGAAGGTATGTTTCTCTCAAAAGATCACAGGCCAATGACTAATATTTCCAGGCTCCCGTGTCGAGAAGCGCCCCTTAACCAGGCGCCAGCCTCCGGCATCATCCAAATCTCGCATCATCTACGTGTCTTCTAAAACACCATTCATGGCTGTTGTCAAACGCGCTCGTAAACAGCTTGACTCCTCGCTGAAGACTACCAGTGCGGCACCTAAATACGCGTCTTTACACTCGCGTGTCGAGGCGCTCCAGCGAACTAGTGGTGGAGATGCTGACAGTGCTGTCGTAACACTCACGGGAACGGGAAAAGCCATTGAGAAGACCCTTGCGGTCGCGAGTTGGTTTGAACAAGAGGGAGACTGCGAGGTGGAGATCACAACAGGAACCGTCGGCGCCGTAGATGATGTGGTAGCCAGTGGGGACGAGGAGGATCAGAGTCGCCTGAGGAAGCTCAGTTGCCTGGAAGTTCGGATTAAGCTCAAGTGAAATAGCGCCGCAGGCACGGCGATAAGGATCCAGAGACACGGCAGGAAGACCGGGTTACATTAGATCTACAAGGTAAGTAGCTATGCAGGCGAATCCTTGAATAGCATTGTGTTATGCTGACACTTTCCCCATAGAACAAAGTCCACGGCGTCCGAGTCGGAATGCGCGGGCATGCACCATGGCCACACAAAACAAGTCAAACTGACAATATCGAGATCTGAGTTGACTTCGGTGGGCAAGGAGTTAAGGGCTTGGGGGCCGCCGATCCGGATGAACTGGGTCAGCTTGAGACACAGTGATTATGAATCAATCAACTACAACCAAATCAAAGGCCGTCTGACATTTGGGCAAAGTCCTAACGGGCGATAGAATCTTGGTGTGACCTATAGGGAGGGATTAACCCAAAATAGCCGCCAAGATGGGGATAATGTTCTTTACTTGGAAGATCATTATCTCCGAAATCCATTCTCATGACACCATCGGTGTACCATGGTCCGAGTAGGAGTCCGACGTTGATACAAGATGTTACCTGGTCATGGAATTACATACATCAAGATTGAGATGGCATGTCAGCTCGGTGTTAAATAACGTTATAAGGTTTTTGAGTAGGCAGGGCATTCAGTTCATCACTACCCAAATGAGAATTAAGGAAGAGATGGGAAAGTCTCAACATATCTACGCCGCTCAATGCATCGTCATCATCCGTCCATACCCTCCTATTTGCTAACCGGTCAAAATTCAACGCGGCTATGAAAAACCCAACTCCTGTGGTGCGCCGAGGGATCCGCTATCCAGTCAAGATCCCTTATGCAATGCTAAAATGTCGTTTCTGTCAAGTCATTCGGATCTTTCGCTTGCTTGTGATGGAGATTTTATGTAACACGGTAGGCACTGCGTCTCGTGATTAGGCACGCCCTTGAAAGATGGGGACTGTGACTCAAAGGGACTTACTCAATAACCAAGTGCTCGCCACGCCAGGCACCACTGGCCACCCACAATCCACAGTTGACAATCTCGGCGTATCGCTTGTCGGATGTCTTGAACGTCGCGAACATGCGGAATCCATAGCGTCGTGGATCAATGTCCTTGGGGGCCCGAGGACTTAAAAGAGTGTCGAGGACATCCGCAGGTCCTGAGAGAGAACCCCGTGTGCGCATTTCAAGTCTGGCCAGTTAGTTAAATCCAAATATAACCACTTATAGGAAGTGAGAAAAACTTACAGTGCGGGCTGTTCATCACTCGTTTGGATGACAAAGGCGCCCTCAACAAGCCTCATGGGCCTAAAACCGCGTGCCTGGCCAAGATCATATCCGCCTGCCTATACAACACACATAAAATCCTCCTCAGTCAGCCACGAACTGGAAAAAAGCGCAGGATCTAGAAGGGTTTGGGGGTGTGAAAAAAAGGAAAACGCACAATGACGCGGCCGTGGCCAAAAGATCCGGACCATACTCCGGCTGCCACGGTGGTAATCTCCTTGGTGTTGCCAGAATCAACATGGACCGGCTCTTGATTTAGACGAACGGCGATTCGAAAATCAAAATCGAGAGCTGGCATCGGAAAGGCAAGCCCAGGGCAGGGAAAGTGGTTTAGAGAGCGTTGACAAGCCTCTTCAACGGTTCTAAACACCAAAGTATAGTCAGCAACTAAACGGCCAACATTAAATCCAGCAATTAATAATATTCCCTCCGACTTACTTGCCAGGTCCCTCTCTACATTCGCGCTCAGCTTGAACTCTGTATAAAAGACCTCCATCGTTGAAACATCCACTTCCTGATTCAGATTGTTGTGATTGTGCGGTAGGTTGCAGTGGTGGTATTCTTGTATCCCACTCGGCCGGCTTATTCTGTGGTGGAGATTCGGAGGGTTGATAAAAGGGAGTCGAGTGAGGCATGCATGTAGATTCAGAAACATCGGTAGGTGCAGTGCTCGTAGGTAGCGAAAAGGAGAGAGTATCGGTTTCGGTCGCCATGATTTTATTTTTTTGTTGTATGTTGAAGTTGAAGCGAGTTTTGTATGAGACGCCTTATGGCTGTCTAATGTCGCAATATGAGAGATCGGGTATGGATATGTGAGCTCACGATATCATCTGAGTATTATCGTCGAATAATTGGAACGTTTGAAGCTTCTATAATTGAAAGGACGATTGAGTTGGTTTATATAACGTTATTGCTTGCGGATATCGACTCGGAATGATGGCGGAAGGCGGCGACTAATATATGGTCCCGTCGGCTTGGCTTGGCTTGTGTAAGCGGTTTGTGGATGCAGCAAGTGTCGCAATCCCCGAACCCCGAAGGCGAAGTTTAATAATGATGGTCGAGCTTTAATTGTGACGAATATTGGTCAAACGTGTTCGTGAGAGATAAATGAAGCAAATAGACTCAGATGGAATGATAACACAACACAGTAAATATACGAGAAGGTCATGGTAAAACTGGAAAGGATAAGCCAAGGGTATTTAAACATGGAGGTCAACAACGGATAACAAGATCCATCCATCCATATTCAACCCATGGCATGCCGTAAAGGGATCCAATTCAAACTGGGGGTGTGGTCAACAGGTAGGTACAGTACGCCCTATACTGCACTACGCCTCAGCTACAACCACAGTACAACCAAATACAACAAGGGCGTGGCTATCGCCTATTTTGTCATGCTTGCAAATCTTTAGGCCCTAAGTCCAGTGGTTGTAGTTTTGCGAGAGGTCCAATGCCAAAGTCCCAACTCACTACTAAGCAGAACTCCTCCAGGTGTGGCTGACCTGTCCAGGGTACAATTACAGAGCAAATTGGACCACTATATCCGCGGCTTTAGAGGGCGCGCCCCGGACTAAGACATAAATACTGTAGGTGGGTTAATCGACGATCCGGGTGGAGAACTTGTTAAGAATCAGACCCGACAAGGCGGAAAGGCTCTCGTTTTGCCGTTAGTGCACTAACTATTACTCAAGGTACAGTACATGCACCCATATGGTACCCCAGATCTCGACATCGCCAGTTAATCTGCGTTTAAAACATTTCCTATTCCATACTATACTACCCAACCAGAGTCTACTCCCTCCACAGCCGTGAAAGCTTTACAAATAGTGCCTACCCAAGCCGAACAGAGACTGTTTGGTTATGCAGACCCTGGGACTTAAGCCGTGTAAAGTCCGCCGAAGAGCGGGGCTTTCCAATTCGGCATCCTCGGGCTGGCCATAATAACCGAGAGGCCGGGGTGTGGCAAGCGAGCGACGATAATTAATTAATAAACTATGAGAGAGTCAGCCAAGATTGTTGTTTCTTGGAAGCTGTTGCTAATATGGATTGTTTATCAGAATTCATTTGATGTGGCGGCTGACGGCTGACGGACAAAGAGAGAGGCCCGCTGTATCAGAGCCCGGAGCTTAGAGATGCTGGAGCTGACAAATTGGAAGCTCCTTAAGTCCATCAACATTACCCAAAAAGGAATCAAATCATGATGCAGCTGCTAGGGCTGTATGATCCGTCATCATGAGGATCGTGCTTGCATGCCCCAATTCCGACGGCGTCGGTTTGCTTTGTTTGTTTCTATGAATATCTTGCTCGTGGTGTACAACACAACGTCCCTCCACCATTTTACATGCGGTAGCACTTGATAACGCATCTCTGCACGCTGTCAACATACATATTATGCAGATCAGAGCTTCTCGAGCTCTGCGTCGCACAACATACTCTTCAAAAAATGGGGGCGGGGAGGTTGTATTCGACCTACCTCTCATATCTGGGGTATTCAAGTTTACTCTGTGCCAAGAAAAAGCCTCCCCCCAGCAAGGGTGACATCCAATCCTTCATGGAGGGCTAGCCTACGTCGAGTTGCAGACGGGAAGGGAAACGGGATGTGAGCGATATGATAGGCTGGTTGAAATCATATTAGAATTGAGATTTTGAAACCACCAAACACCAAAGTTCATGCTGCGATTCATCAGATATCTTCAACATACGGATTTAACAAAATGTACATATAGGCCGATGGCTTGGAGTAAGCTGCCCGAGGTGTAGAGCACCAAGACAGCTAGTCTTGGGCGTCATTACCGCGCGCGCCCTATGTCATTTTATCCGATAGGCGTATACTAGACTTGTCAAGACATGATTTAATTCCGAACCTACCGCCTCGGCAACTTTGTTACCAAATTTTCGGATTCGTAAATTGTTCGCCGTGGATAACAATCTAATTCCGGGTTTAGGACCGGCTTTTTTCTGAAGCTGATCAAACAAGAATTATTGAGGTCCGGAATTGTTTTTGCGTGCGTCCATTGTCCATGGAGTTGATGAACAAGCAGCAGTGGCTTTAGTGCTTCGTCAGCAAGCGTCGGTGTTTAAATTGAGACGGGACGCGGATTTTGGGCTGACGCTATTCTATAGATCCTATGAGCATTATGGATATGTAATTATAATTCGTAGTAAGTCCTAGCTGGCCCATAGTCAGCAGAGGTCGTTTACATAGATCACAAGATGATCGATCTGCTTAGCAATAATGGGAGGCCATGTTTACCAACAAGACCGATGTCATTGTAATTATCGGTCCCAGTAATGCAATGTCTCGTTATGAAGATGAAGTCTTATTCAGTGATAATATAACGCTTGGCTACGGCTTGCCGGCATTAAGTAAGGGGCTCGAGCTTGGCTTTTCTAGTATATCATTCCAGTCCGTATATCAACCTCGCCTACCGTCCGTCTACCACCACAGCAAACAACAAACAAAGCGCAGGATTCCCCAAGCTATTCTTCTTCAACATATGAGCAGAAACAAGGCCACATTTGCTGCCGTGCGCCGAGTCTCCTGCAAGGGAAGAAAAGAGGAGCTCGGCACTTGCGACCCAGATGAGGACTTGTCAGATGTTTGCTCAACTATGCGAAACACAAACTGCATCGCGAGGTGCACCCAGATTTGACTGCTACACAAGATTCAGGACTGTCGCCAAATCACATTGTATACCCATGTCGAAAGCCAAATATTTCCTGGTTCGCTCATGATGGAAAGCGTTCATTTTTCCGTTCTTCAGGGGTTGTCGGGACCCCTTAACAACAGTCTCCGCTCTTTTCACGATGATCATGGTCCTTTGATCGTTGACACGCAAGCAGGCTCCATTGTAACAGGTTTCGAAGCAGCGATTGAGATGCTGTAACAAAGATGCTCCACGGACCACCCCAGCTCTCGCCTGTTTCGAAATTTCCAACGCAACGCTAGAAAAGGCTTGTTCTGCAACCTTATTTGAAAGTGGCACTGTATTTGCGATCAATGACATGCGTAACTTGGTGAGACGAATTGCGATCCAGGATATTTGCACAGTCCGGCAAACAACCGGCCGCACTCCTGAAGGGTTTCATCTTCTGTCCGGGCAGTCTAGCTGGGTCTGGCAAGTGAGGTTATTGCACCATTGTTGCACGTTGTACCATCAGCGAACCGTCCAGGTAACAGCATATCTGGATCGAGATCAGCGTAGATCTCAATTGGATCAAGTGAGTTGGCGCGCACATTGCCGTGTCAAGTTGTTTTGAGGGTAAATTTGTTTGACTCGACAAACAAGGATGGACTCTGTTGGAGTCGTTTTTGTTTGACTCTATTTTCTTGGCGATAGCATCGTTGCTATATCATTTTTTCCATTAAATCCGTACTAGTCCAGAGGCGTCGGGAGTCTTACTCGCTACTGCACGTTAGCCCCTGTGGCTGCGCACGTTACAGCGTTGTCCTGTCGTAAGAAACGGCTTCTTCCAGATGCTCACTCCTTACAGATTCATCCACCATGGCAACTTACTGATCACTGTATCATCAAGTTTCAGGGGTAACTTGTTTTCAAGGAGACCTGTCAATCCAGCGCACGAAAGCGGGCCATTAGTGTCACTTCCATCAATCGTAACCTCTGGGCTTGCACTTGCACTAGCTGTGCTTGCCGTCACCCAGGGCACCTTCCTCGTCCCATCTTAGCTCCTGGAACCCGTGTGGAAGGAAAATGAAAACGTGAGAAACGATAGCCGCGTACTCCGTGCCTTCTTCCGCCGCAAAGGTTTGGTATCCAGTAAGGATCTCTCCACGTTCCACGTAATTGGCGACGAGTGGAGGCTGAGCTTTCCCTCCATCTCTCACATATTATCTTCTCTTCAAACCCTCTTCAAACAAATCCATTTTGCACCTCTATTTCCATTCTCCTTAATACCTTATCTACTATATCGAGCCTAAACTTCCTGATACGAATCCATGACCAGATAAAGGCTGGTGCCTCTTTCACCTTCAATTCATCTTCACCTCTCTGCTTATTGGCCGAATCTACTCTCAGCATATCAGCAGCTCCGCTTTGCGACCGCGCCGTTGGTGAGCTTACTGCGCAGCTACTGTAGCACACCGAAATAATTGGATTGCGCTGCGACCTCAATTTGTTCAGGGTCCATCCAGTTCTTAACTTATCCGGTGTGATTGTTAGTTAGGTTAGGTGTCAGCTCTACCGTCTCCAACTGCGGGCCCCTGGCTTTGGAGATTCATCCCTCGCTCGCCTCAAATTGACTGTTGTCCAGTGCGATAAAGCTATTTGACCGACACGCATTTTCTTCTTCTCCTTTTGTCGCATTCAGCTGCTCCCATTGTTCCCTTCTTGACACCGGCTCTTGCCAGACTTCGCTCGCTTTTCTATGCTGTTATAGCACAGTCCTCTCGTTTCTTGACTTTTTTTGCTTCCTACCCCTGTCCCTTATCCTGGGCATCGCTCCTTATCAACGAATTTCCAAAAAAGACTGCGACTTCGTACATACCTGGCGTTTCGATACCACAGCCGCCCTCGCAAACGTCGTCGCCATGCTCAACTCTCGCCGCGCCATCGTGGCAGCGGTTTTCATTCTCACGGTCTTCTTCCTCCTTACACGGTCTCACACAACGACACCTGTGGTCCCAGCTGCCAAGGATGCTGCTACTGCCACCGCCGCCGATACAAGCAAGAACGATGCCCCTGCTTCGAACCAAGCCGTGTCACCACCACCCGAAGAACAAAAGGAGATGGAGGTAAAGGAGCGTCGTACG
Source organism: Fusarium algeriense (assembly GCA_002982035.1). Taxonomy (NCBI): domain Eukaryota; kingdom Fungi; phylum Ascomycota; class Sordariomycetes; order Hypocreales; family Nectriaceae; genus Fusarium; species Fusarium algeriense. The sequence continues at coordinate 58,664 of PVPY01000111.1, forward strand.
CGGCCTCGCATTGACATGTCGGGCATGTCGATTTCCGAGAAGCTCGAATATGCCTATCCTTATGATGTTGCGACCAAGTTTCCGGCCTACATTTGGCAAACGTGGAAGCAAAGTCCTGATCAGGGTGATTTCCAGTTCAAGGACCACCATGCTTCTTGGAGAGAGGAACATCCTGGTTTTGTTCACGAAGTCATCACCGACGACGTCGCTATCAACCTGATTCGCTTACTCTACGCCACCGTCCCCGAAGTTGTTGAGGCCTACCGAAGCCTGCCCATGCCCGTTCTGAAGGCTGACTTCTTCCGTTATCTAATTCTCTTTGCTCGAGGCGGTATCTACTCTGATATTGATACTTATGCGATTCAAAGTTCGGTGAAATGGTTGCCTGAACAGATTCCTCGCGATACTATCGGTCTGGTTATTGGCATTGAAGCAGACCCTGATCGTCCCGACTGGGCTAAGTGGTATAGTCGTCGTATCCAGTTCTGCCAGTGGACAATACAGGCCAAGCCTGGTCACCCTGTGCTTCGCGATATTATCACGCGCATTACCAAGAAGACATTGGAACTGAAGAGTCAAGGCAAGCTGGAAAAGTTCATCGACCGAAACGTTGTTGAATTCACTGGCCCTGCTGTATGGACAGATGTTATCATGGAGTACCTCAATGATGCGAGGTACTTCGACATGTCACAAAGCAAGGGCACGATTGATTACAAAAACTTTACTGGCATGGAGACGAGTAAGCGGGTGGGAGATGTGGTTGTGTTGCCCATTACAAGCTTCTCACCTGGAGTGGGACAGATGGGTGCTAAGGAGCCTGATGACCCAATGGCTTTTGTTAAGCACGATTTCGAAGGTAAAGAATCTCTCCGCTAGTAACGGTCAACAGTTACTGATAGAAAATAGGAACATGGAAACCTGAGAGCGAGCGTCATATGGGCGAGCAGCAACAAGAGGGACAGCAGGCCCCCCAAGCACCCTTGCAATAACATTATATTTCGAAGCAAAACCACAACCACAACCACGATACCTAATGTTTAGTAACGACCATGAAGATTTACTTCTCGAACCTGTATATTTCAGCTGCTACTCTTTACTCTTTTCTAATGACAGTTTTGGTGTCTATTTCTGGGCTGGTCTCCGCATTAGCTGTTGTTCAAGCCAGAGGCCTAATCGAACTCTGGCAGTTGCATTGCGATGGAAAAGATATAAAAAGTTTGAGGCGAACGGTACTAGACTCTACTTTGTGTGAAAGTCATTTGTTGCTTTTTGGGATAGATTTATTTTGGCCTGATCTTGTTTTATCGTAACGTCGCCCGCTTGTAGGCAACCATATGCCTCGTGGACTTTGAAGGAGAGAAAGGAGTTTCTCAGGATTGTCGATTGAAGGATGAAGCGAACAAGCATAAACTATGAAATCTCACCGAATATTAAAAGAGGCAGATCTGCAAAAGTATTGGGTTTGTTTATGGTGGCATGTGAAATTCAAGGTACTGACTCTCAACAACGGGGTTCGGACCAGATATTTCTAGGTTGCTCTGTTGTTAAGAGCCAACAAGGCATGGTGAGAATATGGATACCAATTAACCATTTAGGTTCTCGGCTCAAATATAGCCGTTGTTTCCGTGGTCTAGAAGCTGAATTGATGAGGTGTTGCTTTGGAAGGGAAAAGGGACGGCATCCTTACCGCCCCCGCATTTCCCCAGGTTTCAGTAAAAATAGCGGTATGTGATTGGTTCATCAGACTGAGCCGCTGAGGGGTCCGGACTCCCAGTCCCGCTGCCGTTGGCAGTAGTGATTGAATGTGGAGAGCTGATGGAACTGGAAGGAGCAAAAACAGGGGAGGATCAAAGACGGTGGAAGTGGGAAGAGGGAGGTCCTGGCGATGATAGCCGAGGATCATGCACCTAAGTTGCATGGCTAGGTTTCTAAGGCTGAAGCTCTCACAATAAGTCGGGCTCAGAGCTGGTAACACAATTCTCTTGCCTTGCAGTTGTACATTAAACGGATAACCCCCCTCTCCTTGTTCTACAAAGATCATCTAAACTCCACATCTACAGCAAACGAGTTATCACAACTTTCACAATGCAGACCGTGATACGTCAGAGCTTGAGAAGAGCAAATCTATCCTCAAAATCAACTCTCAGAACACTTCAAGTGAGAACACTCGCAACATCTAATTTAAGCATTCGATGGGGCCCCAAAGAGGTATGACCTCACTTAAGACTCTTGCCTCAGAGTGTATAGCTAACATACTATAGCCTCCTCTATATAACGGCACAATCCCAGAACATTTTGCATCAGTTGTTTCGGCCCATGGAGATCGCGAAGCTGTCATCGCTCGCTCTCCAGGCCTACACTCTCATGAGTCAACATTAACATATTACGCCCTTGATTCGTTATCAAACAGCCTCGCCCATTCTCTCTCCTCGCTCGGCGTACGGAAGGGAGACTGTGTGGCTGTATCTCTCGGCAACGGACCTGAATTCGCAGCTTTAACATATGCATGTTTTAAGCTCGGTGCCATTCTCGTACCACTAAACCCGGGCTTCAATGAGCAGCAAGTAGCAGCAGCTCTGAAGCATCTCTCCGTCGAAACTCTCATCATCGGCGCTGTGACAGATCTGGCCTATAAACCTGGAAGAGGTCGAAGCAATCAGCACTTGCTTCAGAGCACTGTGGGAGATGTATCCGCGTCCAAGATCCAAAGCGAAACGGTCCCCTCTTTGCGTAACGTCGTGGTTCTCGACAACCTGGCGAGCCATCCGGATATCAAATTCGACCTCAAATCATGCCGGGCTTTCACCCCCTATCAATCTCTAGTTGACGGCTCAGTTAATGCAGTAAAGCCGGATTCTCCCCTGAAACCAAGCGATGTTATCAACATCCAATTCACATCGGGTACTACCTCGCTCCCCAAAGCAGCTATGCTCTCACACCGCTCAATTCTCAACAACGGTGCTTTGATTGCCCATCGAATGGGTCTTCACGCCGATGATCGTATTGTGGTCCCGCCTCCGTTATTTCACTGCTTTGGCTGCGTGTTGGGATACATGGCTACGGCTACCACAGGCGCCGGTATTCTCTTTCCCAGTCCTGCTTTTGATCCTGAGGCTACTCTTCGTATGTGTGTTGATCATGAAGCCACGGGACTTTATGGCGTGAATACCATGTTCGTTGCTGTTCTCGAGGCCCTAGATCGAGGCAATGTTGTCTCACAACCCCCTCGTCACCTACGCAAGGGCATTGCTGCTGGCAGTAGTGTCCCACCCTCTCTTATGAACACTTTATACGAGCGTCTTGGTCTTGAGGACCTAGTGATCTGCTATGGACAGACCGAGACAGCGCCCGTGAGCTGCATGACCAGCCCTTCAGATCCTTTCGAAAAACGAACTTCATCCATTGGCCGTGTCATGCCTCACACAGGTATCAAGATTGTCGATCCTCTTGATCACAACAAGATTCTGCCCATTGGAGAGAGAGGTGAGCTAGCCGCAGCAGGCTATCTTGTGATGGAGGGCTACCACGGAGATGAGGCACGAACGGCTGAAGTCCGTAAGCCGGATCCAGAGGATGGAACGATATGGATGTACTCTGGTGACGAAGCTGAGATGGATGAGCAAGGCTACGTACAGATCACAGGGCGAATTAAAGACCTTATCATCCGTGGCGGAGAGAACATCCATCCATTAGAAGTAGAGGACTGTCTTCTTACTCATGAAGGCGTAAGAGAAGCTAGTGTCGTGGGAGTACCCGATGAACGATATGGCGAAGCAGTTGCTGCGTTCGTCATCCCGGCGCGCGGATGGACACCCTTGGATCACATGAAAGACGTAGAGGAGGCGCCCATCGACAAAGCAAACGCTGAAGAGCAGGGGACTTTGTCAAGAGACGGGCTAAGACAATGGGTTGCGACAAAACTGTCCAAGCATCTCGTACCCAAGTACGTTTTCTGGATTGATGAGTACCCCAAGACACCAAGTGGCAAAGTACAGAAGTACAAGTTAAAGGAGTACGCGAAGGAAATACTGGGAGACGAGGGGCCTAAGGCACAGTGATAGGGACTCAGTTAAAGTAAATTCATTGCATTGACAGTTATAACCGAGGTATCATTCGCAAATGGGCTATCTTTCTTCCCTTACAAAGCCAAGCAGACAGATGATCAAGGGTTCTCATCCAAAGCCCTTAGAAATCGTCAAAAAGCACTTTTTTTTTTCTGTCTTCGTTGCAAGAAGCAATCGTCATCTCTAATGGCCGGCCGTCTATTCCTTAGCGGAGCTCTCCAATGCAGACCCTGACGAGGTTCCTGGCCTCAATTGATTTTCGTTAGCTCCCATCTACCAAATCGTTGTGATCAAGATAGAGGGCAAGATATCCCCCTCCTAATGTAAGCCCAAACATAAAGTGGAAAAAAAAAGGTTCAAAAATGTGAGCATCACTCGGATGTGGAACGAGGAAAATGCCGTTAAACTCCCAACCCATAGTTTCGTCTAGTCGACCTGCTTCTCGCAGCCAATACGGCCCAGCAACTCCTTTCGATCGCTGTGGCCGGGAAGGCTGACTCCTGAACTGCTGGCCTGTTTCTTAACGCCCGATCGGCGCTCCCAGTTGCGGAGGTCGAGCTCTTCGACACCAACTTCCTCCTCCAGAGGCTGGGCTTCCTCGTAAACAAACTCCTCTTCCTCCTCCTCTTCGCCTCCCTCATCGTCGCTTCGGACGTCCTCAGCATCACCTCCCTTGAGGACTTTGATAATGACGCGAACGATCATGGTAAACCAGCCGATAGTGATGGCCTGCAGGAAGAGTAGGGGAGCAAGGAAACTCCACTTGATGGTCTCGTTATAACAGACAAGGCCTTCGGGGTTGATGAAAGGGTCGACTAGATATTTCCAGCCAGCTGGAGGGTCGATGGGACCGACCATGTTCTCGTTATTTCCCTTGAAGCAACCAGTTGGCATAATCCGGGGAGTATCGGCGTAGATTGACCAGCAGACCGTGATGTACAAGACATGGCGGGCAAAGAACCATGAAACAACGAAGAGACCAAACATGACATCACAGAGTTTGTTGAAGCCGCAATACTTGAGGCATTTGGCAAGCTGAATGAAATTAGCGGGGCAACTGATGAAGCGAACCAAGGCAACTTACAGGGAGGAACAGATCAACAACATCCATGATAACCAGGATGAAGTTGCCGACACGAGTGTGGTGGTAAGCGTAGCAGGCAAAGATAAGAGCAGTGGTGACAATGTGATGAGTAAACATCTGCCAATGGTCCTTACGGCGCTCCTCAATGTTAATGACAATCATCTGCTGCAGCCAAAAGGCCCACTGGCAAAGGAGATAGGCCTTCATGAGTCCGTCAAGCTCGCGGTTGGGCCAGTCGGTCCAGAGATTCTCCATGCTCATGTAGTGGGGGGAAGTGCAGTAAATGTACTATATCAAACGTCAGCGCATGTTTCTCGCACTTCTGAGTATTATCAGGCTTACCACTCCCCAAGGCCAGAAGACAGTATAGTATACCATGAGCCAAGCTTGCTCGCTAAACCGGGTCAGGTTCTTGCGGTTGCTGATGCCCTGAAGTCGACCAATGGGTGCAAGAACATATTCCATAGTGGCGGCGCGAAGGCCGGTGAAGAGAATAATGCAGAAGGTGATGAAATAGGCATCATCGTAACCGATGCGATACTGGCCGGACTGAGAGTTGTAGTAGCTGAGATGGAAGAATTTGTGAGTGTGTTCTCGTGCTTTGGGAATGAAACTCTGGGCGAGAAAGGTGAGAGCGAGGAGATTGAAAGAGAGACCTAAAATGGAAATCCGATGTCAGCTTGAGTTCGGCAATACAAAATAAGATGTCCAAATCAGTGCACACACACGGACGCACACCAGCAGGCGATCAACCTGTCATGTCATGGAGCGAGGCGTTTAGGTAGCGTAGCGTAGCATAACAGCGCAGGACCCTTAACCTGGAATGGCACTGTAGGGATACCGTGCCACGCGGGGTGCCGCTGAAGTGCGACACCATTCCCAAAATGTCATTAACCAGGGACAGATCCAGATTTTGACTTGACACCCTTGACAGTTGACACCCCCACGACATCGCTCGTTCGCTCACAATCCATGATCGGCAAGAAAAGAGGAGGTTGGAGAGTAACGTACCGATCTGGTTCTCGACAAACCAGCGCGAGAGATGCTTCCAGGTGCTCTCCTCCTTGCGCTTGAGTCGGCGGACAAGCACAGTTTTGTTACCGGCGGTCTGCATGTAGAGGGGCCCGTTCATGTTGGGTGTGCTGTTGTCCTTCTTGAGCCGTGGCCGCGGGGCAGCACTGGTAGGTGAAGTAAGATTGGCGGTACCGCTCAAGGCTGAATTTGGCTCTGTAGCCTCGTCTGATGTTGTTGTAATAACAGTCACATCTTGTCGAATCACTGTCTCCTCTACAGCCGTCTTTTCGCTGGTGACAGAAGGTCCAGGGACGATCTTGTCCTCGACCTGTATGACTGGATCGCCGCTCATCGTTGAGCGCCCGTGGCAGAATTGTTGTATTCTCGTGCGGTTTTCGCTCCGTCTCGTATAAGAGGATGGTGTGTCCTTTGTCTTATCTTAGCCCAGACCTGGTAGAGAGGCGTTGAGCTGTGGCTGGCTGGTGGGTGGGCGGAAGGAGGGAGGGGTCCGCGAGTCGGAGTCGCAGGCCACAAAAAGATGGAAATTTGGGGGAGAGCGAGTGATCAGGGAGTTCAGTTTGAGTTGATAGAGATCAGGTCGAAGTGTCTGAACTCTGAAGTATTCTCCTAAGGCGGGGATGAAACGG